>PVHP010017615.1:0-34250 GCA_004024765.1 Zapus hudsonius | reverse complement strand
GAGGGCATAAAAGATGGAGGTAGGCCTACTAAAGACCTTAGATTTGACGTTAGGTTCCTGTCTTTGGATTTCATGAATGACACTTGAGCTCTGTTTTAATCTGTGTTCTTTTGTTTCCTAGTGGTATGCGTGCAACAGAGAGAAGTTATGTGAATCGCTCCAGTCTGTCTTTGTGCAGAGCTACCTTGACCAAGGAACACAGATCTTCCTAAACAACAGCATCGAGAAATCTGGCTGGCTCTTTATCCAACTCTATCACTCTTTTGTGTCATCTGTTTTTAGCCTGTTTATGTCAAGAACATCTATTAATGGGTACGTGGATCTTGGAAATTTCCTCTTTTTATGCTTAGGTGTATAAAGGAAAAAGGAAAGTTATTTCGTTCAAGATATTGACTACCTCTGCTATAGTATTGCCTCTTGTCAAAGCCCTGGCAGAAGCCACAGTGCCAGCCTCCTGGACTTGGGCTTTTCAGGATTTTTTATTGTTATATATAAGTATGCAGAGTGGGTTTAATTATGCTATTTTATGATATAGAATGTGTTTTGATCATTTTTATATCCCTCTTGCCCTCATACCTCTCCCACTCCCTCTAATCCCCGTGTTCCTCCCAAATAGTCTCCCTTTTACTTTCTTTTCTTCTTACTATTATTACTGTTTTTGGTATTTTGAGGCAGGGTCTCACTATAGCCTAGGATAACCTGGAACTCACTTTGCAGCTCAGGCTGGCTTTGAACTCACTACGATTCTCCCACCTTAGTCTCCAGAGTGCTGGGACTAAAGGTGTGAGGCACCATCCTTGACTCAGTGAGTTTCATTCAGGTTGCTTAAAGGATCATGGGCACCTGACCAGTGGCCAGACCACTGAAGAACATGTCTCTGCCTCTGCATATGGCTCCTCAGGGAGGGGTGAGGCCTTCTGAACTCCTTCTTCCTCCATGCAGGATGCTCACAGCTCAGTCTCCTGCAGACCTTGTATCTCAGTGCAGTGGACGCATGTGTCCAGAAGCCAGCCTTCCACACTACTCCCCCACTTCTTGCAGCTCCTGCATTCTTCCCACCCCTCCTGTGCCGTTCCCTGAACCTTGGAGGGGTGATGTACATGTTTCTGGCTGGTCAGTTATGAACCTCTGTGTTTATTGCTGTGCACAGCAGAAAGAAGCTTCTCTGACAAAGTTGCAGCAGCACTGATCTATGGGCGTAGACATCGTTACCAAGAAGGCAATTTAATGGGCATCTTATGTCCATTTATGCTTGTATGCTTTTGAAATTCACAACTTCTCAAGTATCCTCGTCAGCCTGTCTTTCTGTGGTGGGAGATTTAGTTCAGTGCTTGTTTGCTTTGATGTACGTAGGAGCCGCCTGAGCCTTCTATTGAAATGATGCAAGTCTGGAGAAGGGCTTGGATGTCTGCATTTTGTGCATGTGTTGTATGTTTGGATGTGTATGGTATGTGCGTGTGCATGCAGGTATGCCATGGTGCATGTGTGGAGGTCAGAGGACAACTTTGGGGTGTTGGTTGTCATGGCCACTTTCTTTGAGGTGGGGTGTATATGCCAGTGTAGCTTGCCCATGAGCTTTGGGATTCTCCTGGCTTCACCTCCTGTTGACATAATAACATTGGAATCAAAAATGTGTGAACCACTTTGCATCTGGCTTAGATAGGTGCTGAGGAATTGAACTTGGGCTGGCAGGCTTAAACTGCTGAGCTACTTCCCCAGGCCAAGTCTGAATTTAAAAAAATCATTTATTTACTTATTTGCAAACAGAGAGGGAGAGAGAGAGAGGAGAGGAAAAAACAAAGGGAATGAGCATGCCAGGCCCTCCTGTCACTGCAAATGAACTCGATGCATGAGCCACTTAGTGCATCTGGCTTTACGTGGGCACTGGGGAATCAAAACCTGGGCGGAAAGGCTTAGCAAGCAATTGCCTTTAACCCCGGAGCTCTCTCTCCAGCTCCCAAGTCTGCATATTTACCACATTTCCAGGTCATGTCAGTGCTGTTGCTATAGGCTGCTGGTTTTGGGCCTCAGAGTAGCAAGGCTTGCACTCAAGCCCTTAAGCTGAGGCCCTTAGGCTGAAGATTAATGTTTTTGCCTTAACCACACTTCCCACAGGCAAGTGTTTTAGGAGATCTAATTATTCAGCCCAACAGTGTGTGACGGCTTGTATGAAGAGCAGAGCATGTGTTCTTACATAATGTCTTAAGTTCACCAGGATTCTGTAAACTTACTGTAGAATTCTCTGTCCCTAGACATATAAATCCACAGAAAAGATTTTCTAAATATTATCGTATCTTGGTCTAATTATCCAACATGCCCAAAGCTCTAGAAGGAAGGCCAAAGAGAAGAAACCAGGAGGTACTATGCCCGGAAAGCCTTGTTGGACTACTGAGCTAGTGGCTGGCCCAGTGTTCTCCCCTGAGGCTTGGAGCCAGTTTCTGCCCAGCGTCTGCATCCCAGTCTGTCATCTGTTCTTTAAACATGCTTTCAGGCACCACAAGCCACCTCTCAGGATTTCTTATTTGATTTTCTCCATTGTTTATATGAAATTGGCTTATGTTTGCTGAAGCAAACATTTGTTATTTTTGTATTGGGAGTTGAGTTTATACAACTTGGTTTGACATTTTGTTCCTAAAATTGCTTGTACTGAATTTTTGCCTAATATCATTTATTCTTTCTGTGGAAATTATGGATGAGTTACTGTGGCAAAGATTCTTAGCCATTTTAAAGGGTTTTACCTCTCTTTGAAAGGTAAAAGATGAAGGTAAAAGATAAAGGATGAAAGGTAGGAAAGCTTTTCTTACAGTGTTTGCATTCAGTACTTTTTTTTGTAATTTTCAAACCAGATCACTTCCATCTTCCTCTGCTTGTTGGAACCCGCTTCAGTTTTTTTTGCTCTAGAATTTTGTTGTTTGGGCAGAGGCAATATAATTGATAAACCCATTGCGTTCACTTGTCTGTAACTCATTTTGAGATGGAGTCTTGCTGTTGCCCAGGCTGGCCTCCAGCGCCTGGGCTCTGAATTCTTGCTGTCTTCCCACCATTCATACTCCTTGCCTAGCTCATTCTCATTCTGCTGGCTTCTTACTCTGTTGGTCACTGAGTAGTTTTACCTTCCAGAATTTTCCTTGTCCTGTGTCCTGTTCTTAATCCAAAACTTCATTTTCAGGACTGGGGAGATGACTCAGTGGTTAAAAGTGTTTGCTTGCAAAGTCTGTTGGCCCAAATTTGATTCCTCAGTATCCACATAAAGTTAGATGCAAAAGGGTAGATTATCACCACAAATTCTGTCAATTATAGGAATAATTGAATAGTTACTGCTGAAGCTTCTTGAATCAACATATTTACCAAGCTTCCTTCATGGTGAAGAGGAGAGATTTTTTTTTTTTCCCCTTGAGACAGCATGTTGGTATGTCCTTCTGGCTGACCTATATCAACCAGGCTCACCTTGAATTTGTGGTAATCTTCCTGTCTTTGCCTCTGGATTGCTGAGATTACATGTATGCACCACCACAGCTAGTTTAAAAGACTTTTAAAAAAATGATGGAACTGGATATTCCAGGGTCCTGCCTCATTATAAGGAGACTCTACCACTCTACATTCCCTGGAGAGACCTAACAGCTGTTTTCAGACTTTATTTTATAAGGAAAAGGCTTAATTCCTGTAGACTAAATCTAGAAAGAGCTTGGCTTGTGGGGAGAGAGCCTAGGATGGTTATAAAGGACTGAAGTGAAAGACAAGGTAGAAGCCTTAGCTCTCCGTAGCATGTTTCCCAGTAACCATGTATTAGGGTAGCAGAGTGTCTTATTCTTTATTGTGTGAGGCTTCCCTCCGCATTTTAGGAAGGCGGGCTTTTCTGGTCTTGTTCAATAAATAAAAAAGTACTTATTATCCTTCAACTGATTGTGACTATTTGAAACTTTCCCACTGCCTTTTAGAAGGCAGAGTTGGTTCTGATTGACAAGGGGGTAGGAGTTGGGTCATGGATTTTTTACTTATTTTTTGACAGTGTTATTAATCTTTTTGGGGAGGGCATTTTTCTGGTGTTTGGAAATGGGACAGTCTCTTTCTGGTGTCTTTAAATGTAGACTAGTGGGGAGACTTGGTGAGTTCTGACCTTAGGTGACCAGAGTTTTGAGTATGATGTCACACAGTTCCTCTCAGCTGGAGAGGTGGCTTGGGAAAAATGTTTATAGCTGGCAAAGTTTAAACAAAATTATTTTGTGACTTGTTGTGGAGCTATGGCATGAAGTCAGCATCAGGATTTGAAACTTGCCACCTCTCTGCTGTGCCTGCTGCCGGGAACCCCTTCCTGTTTCCACCCTGGGTCCTGTGTGGCTTCTTGCAGTGCCTCCGCTCAGTCTTTTCAAGTGTGCTGCTTTCCCGCACTTGAGGATTAAAAACAACTTGTCTTTTATGAGACCCAGTTTTCTTTGGTAAAAGTTGTAGTTCTCAGCATCATGGTCATAGTTACTTGTCTCTAGAGTCCTTCCTCCTCCCAGTCTTCAGTCTTGTGGGGGGCAGAAGGTTTCCTGGAATTGTATTATTAAATTTGGTTAAAAACTCTTATGGCTTAATAGAAAAGACGAGAGAGCATCTATTATATGAGCTGCATTATTCTTTCTTTCTTTTCAGAAACTGGTCTTACCACAGACACCATGTTGCATGCATCTTTCCAGTTACCGCTCAGTTAATTGTTGCACATTCAGATGGTTTCCAGAAAGTGGCAGGACAGTCCAGCTTTTCCCGGCACTGGTTCAGTCTATTTTCCATGGTCTGTGGGGGAGGTACCCCAGAAGCTGCATCAGGTTGCAAAGAATATCGAGAAGTGGGCTTGTAGCAGCTCCAGGGCTTGAGCTCAATGTGCTTCCAATGCCAACTGTTGTTTATCCTGTGCTGGGGTTCCGCTTCTGCCATGTAAGGAAGTCAGAGAATCACTGGTGGACAAATCAGGATTGAGAGCAGGGAGTGCGCATCCCTTCTGAGGGCTCCCTTTGATCTCCATTTAAATTTTCTCAGTCTCTTTGTAGTGGTTTGATCCAGGTGTCCCTCATAAACTATGTATTCTGAATGCTTGATCCCCAGCTGATGGCAGTTTTGGAATTGGAACCTTGTTGGAGGTGTGTTGTTGGGGGCGGGCTTATGGGTGTAATAGCCAGCTTTCCCTTGCCAGTGTTTGACATATTCTCCTGCTGCTGTTGTCCACCTGATGTTGGCCAGGAGGTGATGTCCAGCCTCTGCTCATGCCGCCATTTTCCCTGCCATCATGGAGCTTCCCCTCGAGTCTCTAAGCCAAAATAAGCCCTTTTCTCCACAAGCTGCTTTTGGTTGGGTTCTTTCTGATAGCAATGAGAAAGCTGATTGCAGCACTTTTTTTCAGTCATTACTTTTAGGTCCCTAAGAACTAATAAGGCAAACTAGGTATAAAACATAAACTGGCGGAAAGATTGTGAGAGCCGTGGTGGGGGAGACGGTCCAGAGGCATAGCACCCATCAGTAACAACTCACTTGGGCCAGGAAGACCGGGATGAGTACTAAGATATATAGGATCCCTTGCCACAAGGACTAATACAGACAGCCCACGAAGGAGGATATACAACTGATCAGGGATGGGGAGGGGGGGAAGTGGGGAATTTGGGATAACAACGCATGGTTTGCCCACTAAATAATGTAACTCATTATGGACAATAAATATTAAATTAAAAAAAAAGAACTACAAGCAATTAAAAAAAAACATAAACTGGCACAATATGAATCTACTTAAAAAAATTTTGGGGGGGGCAGGGGATTTCAAGGTAGGGTCTTGCTTTAGCCCAGGCTGACCTGGAATTCACTATGTAGTCTTAGGGTGGCCTCAAACTCACGTGATCCTTCTACCTCTGCCTCCCGAGTGCTGGGATTAAAGGCTTGTGCCACCACACCTGGCTGTGCATTTTCTTTCTTTCTTTTTTTTTTTGCGGTAGGGTCTCACTCTGGCCCAGGCTGACCTGGAATTCACTATGTAGTCTCAGCGTGGCCTTGAACTCATGTTGATCCTTCTACCTCTGCTGGGATTAAAGGTGTGCGCCACCACGCCCGGCTGTGCATTTTCTTTGTGTGGATTTCTGTGGGTCCTGGGTATTTGAATCTGGGCTGTCAGGCTTTGGAAACAAGCACCTTTAACTCCTGAGCCATCTCTCACATTGATATTTTTGATTTACTTTTAATATTTCTCCTTCTTTCCCCTCCCCTCATCATTTTCTTGTGTTTTTTGGAGTATTATTTGCAACTCTAAGGACAAATCATGATATCTACAAGTATTTTATTACTTTAGCAACTGTGATTTTTAGCAACAAAAGTCATATATATTTTAATTGTTTATTCTATAAATTAAAAAAATTTGTTGATGTTGTTTACTTTGTATCTATATAGAGGTCCTTAATTTGCAGAGATGCTTTAATTTTTGTCTCTTTTTTTCCCAGGTTGCTAGGAAGAGGCTCAATGTTTGTGTTTTCACCAGATCAATTTCAGAGGCTGCTTAAAATTAACCCAGACTGGAAAACTCATAGACTTCTAGATTTAGGTGCTGGGGATGGAGAGGTCACAAAAATAATGAGCCCTCATTTTGAAGAAATTTATGCCACAGAGCTTTCTGAAACTATGATATGGCAGCTTCAGAAGAAGAAATACAGGTATGATTTTGTTTGTTTTTGTATTTCAGAGTAGGGTCTTGGAGCAGCTGAGCTGGGGATTAAAATTTAGATAAAGCCGGGTGTGGTGACGCACGCTTTTAATCCCAGCACTCGGGAGGCAGAGGTAGGAGGGAGGCAGAGGTAGGAGGATTGCCGTGAGTTCAAGGCCACCCTGAGACTACATAAAATTTAGAAAATACCCAGCTAATTCCAATGTACCTCAGCACTCAAGGAGTACCCGAATTCTTGTCTACAAAGTTAAAGAATTAAAGTCATAGGCAACCAGAGGTTAAGGTATAGGGGGAAACTTTATTTAAACGAAAAACAGGAAGTTACAGAGATCTCTGGCCACCAGTGTGGAGAGAACATGTGGGAGAGGTTTTAGCCAAAATCTATGCTGTTCAGCTAAACAAGCAGGAAACAAAAAGATAACAGAGGGCTCCCATCATGAGGAAAAGTTTCATGTGGGAAAATCTTGAGCCCCTCTCCCCCACCCATGAGGCCGGGTGAGGGAAGGCATTACCTTCCCAAATCCTGGAACGTTAGAAGTCCTCCTCTTAGGACGCCATGTGGAAAGAAGAGAGACTGGACTTTGTTTCAGTGACTTTTTAAGACCTTGGACAGGTGAGAGAGACAGCTGGTTGGTCCATACCTGACCAGTTCTAGGACCTAGGTTTGAGCTCTAGCTAGGGACACCTCCCACTCAAGAGGAGGGGGCAGTCTATGGAACTTGTCTGAAGGAGTTAACTGTCTCAGTCTAGCCCAGGCTGACCTGGAGCTCACACTGTAGTCCCAGGTTGGCCTTGAACTTCCTCTGCCTCCTGAGTGTTGGGATTAAAGTGTGTACCACTATCCCCGGCCTACAGGTATGATTTTTATAGACATGGTTTGGAGTTACTACATGCATTTCTTCGCTTTAGATGTATTTCTTAAAAAAGAGAGAATATATGTATATACGCTGAGGATTGAACCAGGACCTTATGTATGCTAGGCATAGACTCTACTTCTGAGCCACATCCCTATAGATTTTTCCATGATTAGGAATCAAAACAAGTAAGTGGAAATTTAGGCAGTATTTTTCTGGAGTAGAACAGTTGGCACCATAGGAAGGAAACATCAAGACTAGTGAGAAACATCTTGGAAGAAGGCAGGTCTCCAGGCAGAGCTAGCATTTATCTAATATGAAAATTTCCATTGTCATCATTTTTAGGTCTGTATTTTCATCAGTGATTGTAAGTACATTTGTAGCATCTGTCCTCAAGTGCTTCATCCTCCTTAACTGAAACTCATTACTCATGAAGCAAATCATTCCTCATTCTTTCCTCTTTATTTTTAAATTTGTATTTATTTATTTATTTATTTGCATGTGTGTTTTGTGCATACCAGAGCCCCTTGCTGTTGCAAACAAATGCCAGATGCATGCACCATTTTCATATCTGGTTTTATATGGGGGCTAAGGAATTGAACCTAGGCTGGTAAGCTTTGTAGGCAAGAGCTTTTAAACGATCAGCTATCTCCCCATCTTCCTCCTTCACTTTTAAACTTTTTTTTAAGGTTTAGAGAGACTGTATTAGATTAAGAGAAGGAAAGAGACAAAGGTGAAGAGAGCTCCTGCCATGTGGAAGGCAGGAAGTGTAGAGAGCTCACATTAGAGTAGGGGTTCCCCTCCCCATTTTGGCAGAGAGAGAGAGAGAGAGAGAGAGAGAGAGAGAGAGAGAGAGAGAGAGAGAGAGAGAGAGACACACCAAGGTCTCTAGCTACTGCAAATAGACTCCAGATCCATGCACCACTTTGTATCTGGCTTTATGGGGGTACTGGGGCATCAAAGCTGGTTTTTAGGCATTGCAAGTACCTTAACTGCTAAGCCATCTCTCTAGCCCCACCCACCCCTTTTTAGCTTTTCATTGACAGCCTCCATTCCTGTTCATAATGTACTTTGATTATGACCCCCTTACTACCCCCTTTGCTCCTTACCTATCCCTTTATTTATTTGTTTGTTTGTTTATTTTTTCCCTCTTATGCAGGTCTTGTGTAGGTAGGTAGACAGTGTCAGCCACTGTAAGGTCATGAATGCAACAACCATATAATGTCTGAAAGACAGTATTCCAAAGCACTCTTCCCCTTCCTTTGGCTTTTATATTCTTTCTGTTACCTCGTCTGCAGTGGCCTCTGAGGGGGTGATAGAGATGTCTCAGTGCTGACACTCCATTGTCACTTCTTAGTACTTTGATGAGTATTTTCCCTCTTTCTAGCCCCTTATAACCACCATTCTACTTGTCTCTATGAATTTGACTCTTATGTATCTACATCTAAGAGGAATCATACTTTTGCCTGGGCTTATTTCACTTAGCATGTCTCATGGAGCAACCATACTGTAGTGTGTGTTTATATTTTCTGTAGTGCCGAATAATATTCCATTGCTATGCATATGCCACATTTTCTTTTTTTAAACTATTTTATTTATTCATTTTTCAAGCAGAGAGAGAGAGAAGAGAGTGTTTAGGCATACATGTGCCAAAGCATGCATGTAGGAAGGTCAGAGGACAACCTGGGGTGTTGGTCCTTGCCTTCTACCTTGTTTGAGATAAGATCTCTTTATTGTTTGCTGTTGCAGTGGCAGGGGACCTAGAATGCCAAAATAATAATAATAATAATAATAATAATAATAATAATAATAATAATGATTCTAGTTGTCCAATGAGAATAGCAGGTGCACCTAGGAATAGAAAATACAAATATATAATTTTTATGATTAAATTCCATTAAATGTTAAAAAGGAGGAGTCTGGTTCTTTAATGTCTTAAGAATTTGATCTCAGTCTCAGGCATTTTTATTACCTGTGTTTCATACTTCCTTCTTTTGAAGGATGTTTGTATATTTTGATATTTAATACGTGACATGACAAATTCAAAGAAATATGCTTGCTATTTTTTCCTTTGGCTTCTGTATTATTGTAAACATAAATTGTAAGTGCAGATTTTGAGTACACATTGATAGAGAAGACTTTTCTCAACACCTTGGTTATTTTTAAAGCTGTCTCTATAAGGAGGAATGTTAACGAAGTTTTTCTGGACTTTTGCAGAGTGCTTGGTATAAATGAATGGCAGAATACAGGGTTCCAGTATGATGTCATCAGCTGCTTGAATTTGTTGGACCGCTGTGATCAGCCATTGACTTTGTTAAAAGATATCAGAAGTGTCTTGGAGCCAACTCGAGGCAGGGTCATTCTTGCCCTGGTCCTCCCCTTTCATCCCTATGTGGAAAACGGTAAGTGTGGGCAGGGTAATTCTTGCCCAGGAAGCCTGTTTATGGGTGTGATGGCTAGGTTTTGTTATGAACTTGATCTTTTAAATTATCTTGGGTGGGTCTCTGGTGTTGTTCACAGGAAGGCAGCCCTCTCAGTAGGGGCAGGATGTAAGGAAGCTCAGGGAAGTTGGTAATTAACATCCTTTCCTGTGTGGGCAATGCAGAAAGGAAATTCCAGAGACTCAAAAAGCCATTATGTCTGGGAAAGGGTTGCAAGACCCCACCCTAAGGCTATATAAAGGGGAAGGAGATTCTCTCCCTTCACCCTGCCTGTTTTGCTTGTGAGTGGTGTTGGTGATGGGTTTTTCTCTCTGTGTTTGGACCTGTGAAAGAGGAGCAGCCTCTTTTGCTATTATGGAACTTCCCCTGGATCTATAGTTTCAATAAATCCTTTTCCTCCCATGAGCTGTGTCTGGTTTGGAGATTCATCCCAGTGGTGTGTGGCTGAATGCGACAATAGGTATTTGTGATTTTATGTGGTGCACAACTAAACAGTATCTAGTATTTCTTAGAATCACCTGAAATTTAAAATAATACAAGTAGCCCATGTAAGTACCACTTTCATTAATGTTCACCCTAGTATGGATTGTACAGAACTCAGTTACTTCCCTGGGACTAGCTAGCAATCATTAATTTTCATCTGGGTCTGCCTGCTCGAGGCAAAAAGCCTAAAATGATCTGTTGTGCTCTCGATTTAAATGTAGCTTGAACCATTTATTGGTTTATAAGCCGAATTGAAGCAATAAATGGTGCCTTTTAATCTTCTCATCCATACTTGCTAAATGCCATGGCTGTTTTGTTTTGCATTTTGTATCTCTTGTCCCAGACTCACAATGCTGAATACTGCTATTTGTTTTCTCTGTGGAAGGTCACTCATGCTCCTGCGTGGGTCATTCATGGTGCCACATGAGTTTATCTGCAGTGCCTGCTGCTCCACAGCAGTGTTGACTGAAACACATGTGAAGAGAATGGGTCAGTTCAGATTTACACTGGCTTCTGACACTTACTGTGACCTGATGTCACATTATGTCATTCATACTTTTCTTTTTTTGTCATTCATACTTTTAGTCAGTGTGGTTTACATGTTTGGTCATCTTGAAAGTTATGGTCAAGTCTCTCTTTTACATTTTTATAGGTTAATGTATGTTAACATAAAATTATCATGTATTTATACACAATACATATATAATTATACATGTTAGCATTTAACATTTAAACATCTTTGGTTTTCCCCTCCTCTCCCTCTCTTTTTCTTTCCTTATTTTTTTTTCATTTGTTTGTTTGTTTGTTTTTGGAGTAGGGTCCTGCTGTAGGCCCAGGCTGACCTGGAATTCACTGTGTAGTCTCAGGAGGATGGACTCACTCATGGTGATCCTCTTACCTCTGCCTCCCCAGTGCTGGGATTAAAGGTGTGTCCACCATGCCCAGGCTTTTTTTTTTTTTTTTTTGAGACAGGGTGTCATGTATCTCAGGCTGTCCTCAAACTCAATATATAGCTGAGTATAAGCTTGAACTCCTGATTCTCCCTCCTCCACCCCCCCTTTTTTAATATACTACAAGGTAGCTGGCCACACATTTTTCAAAATTATTTATTTGTTTGTTTTCAAGTAGAGAAGGAGAATGGGCACGCCAGGGCTTCCTGCTGCTACAAACTAACACCAGTTATATGTGCTACTTTGCGTATTTGGCTTTATGTAGGTACTGGGGAATAGAACCCAGGTCATTAGGCTTTGCAGGCAAATGTCTCAACCATCTGAGCCATCTCTCCAGCCCCCTTCTACCTTTTGAGTGCTGGAATTGTAAGTGTATGACACCAAGCTCAGCTTGAATGTGGGAAATCTTTAGACATGGGAGGGAGGGAAGAGGATGGATAGAACACCTTGCTTCTTGATTTCTCACGTTACTCTTGTTGAGTGGTTTGTCATGGTAATGAAGAAAACTGCTTGGAGTGTGAGTGCCCATAGGTCATGTATATGTTATGTGTTATGCTATATATGTCATGTATCCACCTGTCCTTACTGCAGTGCTTGTCAAGGTTGTGTTTCCTGTGACCTGTTGGGCAACCACATGGCAGAAGTTTAATGCTACTTCCGGGTATAGCAGGAGGTGGGAAAGTAACAGGAAGAAACATCAACCTAATCACAAGTTTTATTTCCTTGTTTTTCTGACATAAAAATTGAGAGGAAGTCAAACTGAACAAGAGGCGTCTCCACTGAGGCTTGAGCATAGCACTGCCTGTGGCGTCTATGGAGTCTGGCATGTGACACTTTGCAAACTTGGGACAGGAAGCCTTGTTGCTGTGGGTGACCTTTAGTGACCTGTAAACTTTGCAGACTGCTCTGCAGCTCTCTACTATTGCTTCTTTTCTCAGAGTCACTAATTAGGTCCTGATGCTTTCCCTGTGAGCTGTGAGGGCTTGAGTGTCAAATGGTCTGTTGTCTGAGCTCAGGAACACTGGCCTTTGAAAGGACATCTCAGTGAACTTAGTCTACTTGTCTTGTCTTGAAGTTAACCACACAATTTTGTTGCTTAGATTAACTTAGAAAAAATAAGTGCAAATATGGTTCTTTTGATTTCAGCTTATTTGGTTTTCTGATCTGATGTTGGTTAGGAGTTGTTAAATCTAGTGAGAATTGTATTAAGTACCAATAAAAGGAAAAGTATGTAATTAAGAAAAGACTCGCAGGCTGATACTTGAGGGAACCAGGATGCAGTGGTGTCCATTGGTGGGGGAGGGCTAGATGTGAAGGTTAGTGAACCACTACTGTGGGAACTCTTTCTTCAGTCAGGGCCGGTGTCATCACTCACATGCCAAAGGACAGAGTCGCTGGCCAGCAGTGACTTTGTTGAGTTCTTGTGAGGAAGATGCTGACTATGCCATTAAGATTATGAGAGCAATGCCCACACTTGCCTGTCTTGGTGTTTGATACACCTTAGGTTGATCCCGTCCTGTCCTGCTCCATTACTGTGTTCTCAGGCGTGACTCTAGACTTGGTCACACTTCCTCGGATTGAATTATTTGTCAGTGTTGTTTAGTCTGGATAAACCTCTCTACAGTAATCAGAATTTGAAACGTTCAGCCTGCATTTTTGTCTTAAAATGCATTCATTCTCCATTGGCTTATGTGACTCAGAGACACAGTTGCATGCTTGGTAGCTGGGGCTGTCGGCATGGAAAGCTGTACGAAAAACTCCATGAACATGTCTTGGTATGTGGCGTCAGTGTGGGATTGTAGACACTGGAACACCTCGAGGTCCAGTTACCTCATAGATGTCGAAGCCCTCCCCATGTTAAGTGGAATTAGGGGCGGTGGGCCCTTGGGTGGTGATTTGGGTTAGATGGGATTGGAGTCTCTGTGCTCCTTGACCTTCAAGGATGCAAACTGTCATGACCTGGGTAGCTCAGAAACAATAGAAATCTACTTTTCAGAGCTCTGGAGTCTAGGAATCTGGATCAAGGGGCCACTGGGTTCAGAGCTCTGAAAAGTAGATTTCCCAGGTCACGACAGTTGTTCCACAGCCCAGCTGACTGATGCTGCAGTGGTCTCTCTTCATTGTTATGGGAGCATCTCTGTTCTGAAAAGCCATAGGTTAGGCCTTTCCAGCAAGCATTCTTCTGGACACTCAGATCGCAAGAAAATCAATATCTTAACATTTCACTGGGGAGGGAGTCTGGGGAGAAAGGGACAGGGTCATGCCAAGGGAGGAAAGATACGTGCCTCATCTCGAAAATGACAAAAGAAGTTTTCTTTTTCTCTCCTCCCTCCCTCCTTGCAAGTAATAATAATAATAAAAAAAAATCAGTCTTTGAAACAGCTCCTGCTTTTGTTGGGAAAGGTTTATTTAGAATTCAGTACTGGTATAGATACAAGGAATAGTGAGTGTCTTTTCGGCCCTGGAATGATATGCCAAAATGAAGTGAAAGGTAAAAAGGATTAGTTCAGCACTCCTGCCCTTTTTTTGCTCCCTGGTTCAGAAGTTCATTTATTTCACCCAAACCAGTGGTTGCAGAATAAGGGTGTACACCTCAAAATGCATAGATTTATTTTGGAATATAGGAAGAAAATAATAGCATTTTTATTTTTATTTTCCAGGTATCCCAGGCTGACCTGGAATTCACTATGTCGTCTCAGGCTGGCCTCGGACTCATGGTGATCCCCTACCTCTGCCTCCCGAGTGCTGGGATTAAAGGCGTACACACTACCATGGCCGGCTTGCATTTCTGTTCATACTGTTATGTAGCTAGGAGTGGTGATGCATGCCTGTAATCTTACCACTTGGGAGGTGAAAGGCAGGAGGATCCTGAGTTGAAGGTCAGTCTCCTCTACATAATGACCCAGGGTTGCTGCGCAGAAAGAACCCAAGCAAAGCAGCTTGTAGAGGAATGGGTTTATTAGGCTTACGGACTCGAGGGGAGACTCCATCCTGGCAAGGGAAAATGATGGCATGAGCAGAGGGGTGGACATCACCTCCACCACAGCACTGCAAACAATGGCAGGAAGGTGTGCCAAACACTGGCAAGGGGAAGCTGGCTTGTCATCCCCATAAGCCTGCCCCCAACAACACAGCTCCAGCGAGGTTGTAAAACCCAAACTGCCATCAGCTGAGGATTGATCAATCAGAACACATTCATTTGTTTGTGGGGGACATCTGGATCAAACCATGACACCCATTTTCAAAAAATAAGCAAACTAAAATACTGTTGGGTATGTCATTGTTTTATTTCTTTTTTTGTGTGTAAGATACAAACATATGCACATATTTGTATACACCACACAACTCATGAGCAACCACCTGTACACACACAAATAAAATGAGTTTACACGCTCCTTCCTCTCCCTTTCCATTTGTAGGAGGCATGTGTGTGATACCAGAAAAGTTGGGTATCACTGATTTGAGTCATCAATGTATGACTCTTCCAAGGGGATCTTAAAATATTGTAAAATTGTATCTGTGTTCAAAAAGAATATGCCTTAGGTTGGGTATCACTGATTTGAGTCATCAATGTATGACTCTTCCAAGGGGATCACACTGGTACAGCAAGTGTTTTAACCACTGAGCCACCTCCCCAGAACCCATGTAAAGCCAGCAGGATTGTCTGTTACCTCAGTGCTCCTGCTGTGAGGTGGGAGGCAGACAGGAGAATCCCCAGAAGTTCCCAGACCAGCCAGTCTGGCATCCACATCAGTGAGCAAGCAACTAGAGGCCCCGTCTCAGACCAGGTGGAAGGCATGGACTGCCCCCAGGGTTGTCCTCTGATCGCCACAGGTGTGCTGTGGCACACAGGCACCTGTACCACATGCACACCCACACATGCACAGGATAAGTCTCAATACCACTTTAAAAGAGACATTAATGAAAAGGTACATTGTGATTCGTTTTTAATGATAAATGCATACTTATGAGTACTTTATTTTTCTTACACCTTAGTAGCTTTCAAAGAACAGTTCATGTCATATTTTCTTAGTGAACTGGTAAAGAAGTTCATAAATAACCTAGCTGCACCAGGCCCCATGTGGCACACGGTCCTCTCCATCCCTGGTGCTGTTCTTGGCTCAAGGCTGACATCTAGAGTCCATTGTGGTGTATTTGTCCTGGGGTTTTCTCTCCTCTGCTTTGGAATTTCTTTTTACATTTGTAGTCTATTCTTGTCTAACGTTTGTGGGTAGCATGGCTTAAGGTATTTTGCATACTTTGGCAGGAAAATATGCACTAGATACCATTGCTACGTTATAATAGAAGAAAATTTTTTGTGCTAAGATACTTTAAGAAATGAGTTTTTCTAACTCTAATTTCGGCACTTCACTCCCTCCATTTACTCCTTCCCCTTGATAGTAATTGCCCCATAATTTCCACACCTCACAAGGACGGAGCTCTGCTGGTCGATTTGGAATCTCCTCACATTCCAGTTGTGCACTGCCATGCCTGCTTCATGCAGTGCGGAGATGTTCCCAGGACTCGTGCAAATGCTTGACTGGTGCGTGTCCATCACTGCCATAGCTTCCAGCGACTTCACTGAACAGTGGGTGTGCCTATGGTCTTTGGTGGTGGAAGAGAGCGCTTCTGTTTTCATAAGGGTCCTCTTTCTCCTGTGGCAGCGAACAGTGAGCGTGTTACCAGCGAGACCATCCTCCAGGCCATCTTGAATCCTCTCCAACTTTTACTCTTTTTTTGTTTTGTTTTCATATTTTTTCTTTGTTTTAAATTTCTTTCATGTGTGTGAGAATTTTTGTTTTTATTTGGTCTTTTTTTGAGGTAGGGTCTCGCTCTAGCCCAGGCTGACCTAGAATTCACTATGTAGTGTCAGGGTCGGCAGTCTTCCTACCTCGGCCTCCTGTGTGCTGGGATTAAAGGTGTTTGCCTGGCCTTCATTTGGTCTTTTCATGTAGCCCAGCCTGGCCTCAAACTTGCTATGCAGTAGTGGAGGATGACCTTGAGTTCTTAATGCTTCTGCCTCCAACTCACAATGCTGAGCTTATTATTTTTTTGCATGCGTGTATGTATGTAGTGAACATGCGTGTGCATGGGTATGGAGGCCAGAGGTTTCTGTCAGGTGTCTTTCTAGAGGCAGGGTCTCTCACTTGAAACCAGAGCTCACCAGTTCAGCTAGTCTAGCTGTCCACTTCACCCTGGGGGTCTCCTGTCTAGTGCTGGGACTATAGGTGGAGTGCTCCACCTCCCAGGATTTACGTGGACTATGGTCCTCATACTTGTAAGGCAAGTGCTTTTTCCATTGAGCCATCTTCCAGCCTCTATTTTGTTTTTTTGACAGAGGGTTTTGCTATGTAGCCCAGTCTGTGAACTCACAGTCCTTTTGCCTTAGCCTCTCAAGTGCCAAGATTACAGTGTGCATCACTGTGCCTGGCCTTCTAGTTATCTTAAATGCCAGACAGGTTACCATTTCTGCTTTCTTTGGAGTAGGACATGAGAACCAAAACAAATGTTTCAGTCTGGATTCATTGTCAGAATTGGGCTGGGAACTTTACAGTTCTTAGTGTAGCCCTTCCTTTGGCCTGTTTACTTCTGTCTTTGTTTCAAAAGATGCCCAGCTTCAATAAGAAAGTATGAACAGGCATTTATAGCTATTTAGAGTGCTATCTCTAACTGGAGAAATGGCTCAGTGGTTAAAGGTGCTTTCTTGCAGAGCCTGACAGCCCAGATTTAATGCTCTAGTGCCCACATTGGCCAGATGAACAAAGTGGTGCATGCATCTGGAGTTTTATTTGCAGTGCTGGGAGGTCCTAGTGCACCCATTCTTTCTCTCTGCTTGTAAATAAATTAAAAAAGAATGTGCAGTGCTATCTGAGGTAACTCAACCATTGTCTTTATGCGTTTGTATTGTACACAAAAGGATGAAATAATTATTCGATGATACTCTTGAGTGAAAGTTTGTGTGTGTGGTGCTGGGGATGGAACCCAGGGCCTTACACATGTGAGGCAAGTGCCCAGTAAAAATCCTGTTTAAAAATTACTTAACATATGTCCCTCCCTCTCAAAAATAGAAACTACACCTCGCGGTCACGGTCCTTTTGCTCCTGCCCTTGTGGCTACTGTAGGATGACAGTATCTCCTAGTGTCAGTTCTTTGTCTTTCGTACACTATCGACAACCTGCATGCGTGATGCCTGTACACAATGCACCTTGATCCTGATCCTTTGTCACCACCTCCCTTTGTTCCTCCCCCTCTGCTCTGAAGCCCTTCTTTCCAACTAGTCCTCAGTGGCTCTTCTATTTTAATGGCATCGTTTTTTTTTGCCCTTACAGTATAATTTAGCTCTGAGCCTTCTGATAAAGCATGAAAACAGTTCTCCCAGCTCGACAGCAGCGTTCTCCTTTAGAACATCTGTTTGTAAAAGGATGCAAAGGAGCTCAGGATGGATTATAGATAGTGTGGATTTAGTCTTCCTATTATCCCACCCCCAAAGACTGAAGATAGATTATTGTTCTATCATTAGCTATGTCTTTTTGGTTGTCTACTGCTGCATCCACGATGTAGCATCCTTGTCCATATTGAAAACATCGCCATGCCTTATGTTTCTGAAAGTTTCCATCTCACTAAGGTGCCAGCCTGGGGCTATTTAATATTGTATCCTGTGTCCTTTGTCATGTGCTTATCAAAACAGACACTATAAAATGCATTTTATATAAAAAGCTTTCAGACTCTTCAAAGGAAACCTGATTATTGATCACTCAGTTGGCAGCCTGGTATTTTCAGTGACGCGTGTTTTATATCTTTGCTCTATCGTTTTGCTGTTTTATACTTACAGCTTGTTGGCTTCTTTCCATATGTCTCTTATGGTATAATTCTTGAGCAATTTCCTGGAAAACACGCCGGGCACTCTTCTGCAAATACAAGTGAGAACAGATTGTATTTCAGAAGCCTAGGCCATGGTTGCTGTGTGACATCAGGCCCCTCCCTCTTCCTGTCCTGCCACCACTGAGAAGCACAGTTAGCTCTTGTCTTTGATTATGTTAAGCAGAATTTCTGTTACTGAAACCCCACTTGCCACCTGCGACCACCCTTGAGGTCAGTGATGCACTCTGTGCTTGAGCCCTTCCAGATCTGAAGTCCTTCCAACCACCCACACCATAAAGAATAGTTTACAAGTGTTGCTAGTACCTTTTGTGAGTCTTCTTTGTGTCTTTTGTTTCTTAGAATGCTGCATTTTGACTGCCAAGAGGAGGAAAGTCTGTAAACATTGTATGCACTCAACAGTTAAAGATTAACTTAATATCTAAACGAGACACAGTAAGAATGTTCCTACCGTGCTGTGGTGCTTTTCTATCATTGATAAGTGAATTGTAACAACTCAAGTTGATGCTTATGGTAGGGTGGATCTACTAATAAATATGCACAACCCCTCTTATTAACATACAGACAAAAGATACTTCTTTTGGAACTTAATATCTTTTGCCCATTTTAAGGCAGCTTTAAAATCTTCATTAGCCTCTTCACTCTTAAAGATTGTTCTTAGGGTTCTTATAGGTAACAGTGACATCGACATCACCCCCCTCACAGAAGAAAGCTAGTTTGGATGATGGTCTTATCCCGTATCACTGGGCTTTCAAGAGGAAGCAGTAAATTGTGTAGCCTGGCTAGTGGTTTCAGTGATGAAGATTTATGCCTTCTGCAGCCTTCCTGTGCAGGTGGTGGTCCCTGCAGATGTGGGGTGAAGTGTTTTACTAGGTGAGCTGTTTCTACAGCCTGCAGTTGTGGGTGGAGGAAATGACCTCGTCCATGGGTGACTTACTTTGGAAAGGACTGTGAAGACCACGCACACCACGGTGATGTAGATCGAGAGCAGGGCTAAGAGCACTGTCAGGAGGCTTTGCACTTCCTTGCTAAGAAGCTTACTTTCTTCGTGATGGAAACAGAAAGAAACAGTCACTGTTGAAGCACGTTCTTGCATATATGTGGATAAAGCATCATTGAAGCTACAGTTTAGAGGTGGGACATGAGCTTGCTCTGCTTGCCCATTTCCTTGTTGTTAGATGGAGTCTCACTCTAGCTCAGGCTGGCCTGGGACTCATGGTGATCCTCCTACCTCAGCCTCCTGAGTGCTGGGACCAAAGGTGTGCACCACCACACCTGACTCTGCTTGCCAATTCAGAAAACAGTTAAGTATGCAATAAAGTCATTTCATCAGCTCCTTAACTATATTAAACCAAAAATGTTTCTTGATAAAATTAAATGCTAAGAATCACCTATTTTTGTGTGGTGTTAGGGATGGTGCCTAGGGCCTCACATATGCTAGGCATGTGGTCTCCCACTGAGCTACATCCCTATGTAAAATAAAGCACATCTTAAACACCCCAAGCCCATGTCCTCAGGGCATTTAAGGTTTCTTTTGTTAGAAATTACATACCTGACCTGGGCATGGTGGCACACACCTTTAATCCCAACACTGGGAGGCAGAGGTACTAGGATGGCTGTGAGTTCAAGGCCACCCTGAGACTACATAGTGAATTCCAGGTCAGCCTACCTCAAAATATAAAAAATTTAAAAATTTTTTTAAAAAAGAAAGAAAGAAAAGAAAAGAGAAGAAGCAGTGTGCCCAAGCAGGTGCAGTGGCTCGGTGGATAAAGTGCTGCTCTGTAAGTATGAGCACCTGAGTTCAGATCCCCAGAACCCATGAGAAACGGGATGTGGAGACAATTTCCCAGAAGCTCGTGGGCCAGCTAGCCTGGCAAATGAAGCTGTGAACAAGTGACCTTGCTTCAGACAAGGCGGAGGCGAGGACTGACATTTGTCCTCTTACCTCCATATGCATGCCTGCACTCATGCATGGGAACAGTCACACACATATGTACTTGGCACACACAGAAGAAATGATGTACGAGGATCAGGAAGTCTGTCTGTGCAGTGAAGATATTTTCTTGTGTATTTGTTAGCGTCCTTTCTAAGCTTGGAACTTTTATAGGTGACGAGTGCTCTCTGTAAACAACTTGAACAAGGCCATCCATTGAGGATCACATGCCCACTTCTCACATGTTATTGTGACGTCTTACTTTTAATGAAGTTCTCATTCCAGATTCTTCCTCCTGGCTGCAGGTTTCCTGTGTGCTGCTAGGTAGGGATTAAGTAACATGTTGTGTGTTCACAGATTATTTGAAGCACAAACTATAACTAGATATGAAATTACCTGTTAACCTGCCCATTCCAGCCAAATATCCCATAGATGCTATTCCATGAACTCGGTTTATACAAGTACACTTTTATTTGTGAAACATGATATACAACTTGAAAAAAAAAAAAGACTGAAGTGTTAAATTAGTAGTTCTGTACAAAAGGCAGGCTGTCACCATTTCCAACTCAGTAAAACTTTCAATTCTGCTCATAAAGAAGAATCTGTTTGTGACCTTCATCTTTCTGTAAGCCTTTTCTCCTTTTAACTAGCTTTAAAAGTGTGTGTGTATGTGTGTGTGTGTGTGTGTGTGTGTCTGAGAGAGAGAGAGAGAGAGAGAGACAGAGAGACAGAGAGACAGAGAGAGATCATGCACGAGCATGTGCATGTCAGGTGCACTGTGGTGATCTGAAGGACAGCCTTGGGTGTCTTCCCTTCCACTTTCTCTTATTGTTGTTTGTGTCTTTGCTGCCAGTCTGGCTGGCCACAAGCTTCAGAATTCTCTGGGCTCTGCTTCCCATTGCCCTAGGTGTGTTGGGAATGCAGATATGTGCCCAGTTTTACATGGGTGCTGGGGAATTGAACTCAGGCCAGCAGGCTTCTAAGCAAGCACCTTTGACCACTGAGCCATCTCCCCAGCCCCTAACATTTTAAAATAGAAGGTTAATGCAGCGAGGCATGCGTTCACACTGAGTATGACTGACCTTGCTGCGGGCGGCATTTGTAAAAGTGCTGTATGTCCCAAAAGCCAAGTAGTTGCTTTCTCCCCCAAATCACAGGAAGCTTTTTTTTTTGGGGGGGGCAGTAATGAGGTCTTCCTATACTGTCTGGGCTCCCAGCAGTCCTTTGTCTCAGCCTCCTGAGGAGCAAAGACTACAGGCTGTGCCACTGCTCTGCTTGGAGCCTTTTTTTTTTTTCTTTAAAAATTGTCATTTGAGAGAGACAGAGACAGAAATAGGCAGAGGCAGACATGGACACACCAGGGTCTCCTGCCACTGCAAGTGAACTCCAGACACACATGTCACTTTGTGCATCTGACTTTAAATGGATACTGTGGAATCAAGCTCAGGCCATCAGGCTTTGCAAGCAAGTACCTTTTACCACTGAGCCATCCCTGTAGCCCCTGGAGTTTCTTAATCTCAGAATACTCAGGGGAATGGCTTGGCATAATTACTGATTGTGTTTGGTAGGTTTGATGCCCTCACTTGAGTCAGGGATTGTCAGGGGTTTTACTACATCTCAGGAAGCCAGAGCTGTTACTCTCTTCTCTGATGTCCAGGCAGAGTGACAAGGACCAGAGATTCACGAGTGGCTTCTCTCAAATTTGTGTTTATTCCCTTTGTGCCCATTTTTTTGGGGGGGGGCAAGTTTATTATCATTTAGCTCCTCTAGCATGTTCTAGGTGGTGTAATATCAGACCAGATCCTGAGAAAGCTGAGAAATAATCATTACAAGTGTTCCTGCAGGCTGGCCCCTGTAGTACACAGGAAGGAAAGTGTGACTGGTCAGCCCTCAGGAGTGAGGTCTGAGCACGGAGAGCCAACAGGTCATCAGGCCCTCATGGGTGATGGGCTTGTGTTTAGTTGGGGCGTTTTACCACATTTACGTTACAGTTTGTGTGTGTGAGCAGCACCTTATGATGTAATGAAATGGACTGACCTCTTACCACCAGCACGGTCCCCTTTCCAGTCTGCTTAGCTCCTGGTGCTGCTGCACTAGGAAATGCTATTCCACAGATGTAAATTGCACTGTCATTTGAAGCCACCCTATTGATGGTGAGAGAGACTTGATTCTTGATCAGGGTCTCCGTCACTGTAAACTTGTCCGTCTCACTGCTGCATCTGTCCAAGCACAGAGTCTCGGTCTGGTGAGCGCCATAGCGGAACCACAGGCTCGCTGGTTTCTCTGGAGGGCAGTCAGTTGTGAAGAAGGAGCACTCTATGGTAACAGCCTGGTGAGTGTAGTCCACCTCTAGGTGACCTGGCTGCACGACAGAGACAGTACAGGCACTCACAACACCTGTGGGAGGAAGTACATGCCTGTGCTGGGGTGCCACTGGGCAGGGAACCCTTTTCCTTACCTTTCTCCTGCCACCAACAAAACTGTCAGTCACACCAGTGGGCCTCACCTGTGTGACTTTGCCTGCTGCTTGGCATGCCATCAAGCCCCCCAAGGACAGCCTCTCGATGGGTGTCATGTGGGGGCTGCTCCTGTCACCTCAGCACAGAGCAGCACTGAGCAGAAGTGGGTTTCCGCCTAGTGGGGCTGGGTTCTCTAGAAATTCATGGCAGTCCACAGCGTTCCCTTGTGAGCCTGGTGTCCATTCTGTGGAAGCCTGGCCCTGGCCTAACTGCAGAGAGTCAGCGAGGGCACCACCTGGGCCAAGACGTCCCTGTGAGTGTCTCTTATTTGACAGGAGTGTGGTGACGTTCCAAAGACAACTCTGCAGAGTGGGGCTCTTTGGAGGCAGGAAGTTGGTATGCACTGTGTGCACCTTCTATGGGCCTCAGTGTGCGCCTACATGGTATCGTCTTGCTCATGCTGTGACATTTCTTCTGCTGCCACTGCCCCACAGTGCCACATGTTCATTTGAGAGATAATTGTAGATTACTGTCCACAGTGTTCCCCGAACAGCCTGGACCCTCTTTAGCCCCAGGCACGTGAGGCTGTAAAGCCACCCAGGTGCTTCCCTGAGCCATCTGTAGAGCAAAGGGCCTGTATAAGATAGTATTGGTTGAAGCAGATGGGAATTTATGCAGTTTTTTAGTTTTTTTGCTTAGTTGAATAGACCAGTTGGTCTTAGAAAAAGTACCAAATGGCCTTATTTATCTGAGTGTGTTCTTTGCTCCTGAGAAGGAAATTGGAAAGCCACCCACATCCTTTGATGATGGGTTTCAGACAGGGACTCTCACTTAGCATTTTCTTACAGATCCCCAACCAGAACAGAAAGGGAATTAAGTGTTTTAGAGCTGGGAACTTTGTAACTACTTGAATGTCTAAACAGGTGAGAGGGGTAGAGGCCACCTGCTTCTTAGGCCTCCTGTCCACTAGGAGACTCAGCTGAGGGCCTGGACTCACCCAGGCCTCTGTCTCCCATCCAGGCTATCTTAACTTTTGAAGTTCAGAGGAACATTTGACAAAATAATCATCTTTGTATAAATGGAATTGGTCCTGTTAAATCCTAACAAAATAAAAGTGTCTCAATCTCAGCTGGTCTTTCAGATGAGGCCTTTAAAAGGGAAGCTGACATTTAACTTGTCCCTCCAGGATCTCATGGCACAGGGCAAGAATTTGCAACTGGGGAGTTTTCTATCAACTCGTCTCAGGGTGGGAGAAATGGCTCATGGGAAACAGGCTCATGGGAAGAGCCTCGGAGAAGCTGCTCTGCCTCCCCCCTCCAGTTAAGCAACAGAGCAAAAAAAGAGAAGTTGGATGATGTCGCCCCACAGCCCTCTCCTGCATCCATTTTCTTTTTATGAACTCTTACCTTCTTCTATAGTTTCCTGATTTGTTTTACATCAGAGTTTCCATTGAAAATGTTGAAAGCTTATCTTGGAATAAATATCATTTAACTGTTTTAAAAAAACCAAGTTAGCAAATAAGTAGGGAATTAATTTTGGATAGAAAACAATTATTATAGAAAACTTCGCCGTATACAGAAGTAGTCACCTAGCATGGTGGACCCCCGAATCACCCTCACGACCTCACCCACCCTCTCCCATGTTGCTTTTGGGCAAGTCCCATGTGAACAGTTCAGAGACTTTCTCTGACAGATACCACCAGCTAAACTAGTGTAGAAGAGTAATGTGTACTCATCACCAAAAGTGGACCATCCAAGCCGTCACCACAGTCCTTTGTGCTAAAATAACCACCGTTAACATTTTGATAGATAATTATCATTACTTATTCCCGTTCTCTCTCCAGTGCAGGGATTGAACCCCAGGGCATTTTGCATGTTAGACAGTAGTTTACCACTGAGCTGTATTCCCAGCCCTGTATTTGTTTATAAATGAGAACAAATTTTAAGAACTTTTGCCTCTCTCTTCTGTAATCCAGAGTTTATGGGCAAATCTCAGATTATTAAAACCAATAAAAGAATATCTTCATAGAGATAAAACAGATGTAGGCAGAATTTTAAATTTAGGTATATTGTGGGATGATTATTCTCCCTAGAATGAACTGTCAGGTTTTAAGATAGGTGCTTTTGATTTATTAAAATTCACCTTTTAGAAACATGTCATTGTTCTTTGAAAGTATCAAGCAAACATTGTTCAGTAGGTAGTGCATGCAAAGAAAGTGTCCTGTTGTGGGAATTAGATTATTACTGATGAGCACACGTGGCCACTGTGTTCAGAGAGGTTCTCCAAGCAGCTCATAGCAAAGGATATTGTCAAGGCTAATCTGAAACTTTTCCTCAGCTGCTGTTTTGAGGCTAGGTCTAAGGTAGCCCATGCTGGCCTCACATTTGCTATGTCGTTGATGGCCTTGAACTTCTAATCCTTCTGCCTCCATCTCCCAAGTTCCTCAATTATTTGTTACCACCCATTTCTCTGGGAAAAAAGAAACTTAACTACCTTAAACAATTTCTATAATGTTACACATTTAAAAATAACTTGGCAGCCGGGCATGGTGGCGCACGCCTTTAATCCCAGCACTCGGGAGGCAGAGGTAGGAGGATCACCATGAGTTCAAGGCCACCCTGAGACTACATAGTGAATTCCAGGTCAGCCTGGGCTAGAGTGAAACCCTACCTTGAAAAACCAAACCAAAACAAAACAAAACAAAAAAATAAAAAAAACCTTGATAAGTGTTTAAAATAGATAATATGTTAGGCAAGCAAGAAATAGGAGTTAGTTTAAATAAAATGAAGGAAAACCCCCTTACCGACAGAAAATAGAATGAGGCCGATTTCCCGACCAAGACCGATCTTGCCTCTGCTCTGGGTCTCCATTTCTGTGTGCTGAGTGCATTTGAAGAGTGGCTTTTTAGAAAGGAAGAACCAAGGAGCGGAACTCAAACTAGGGAAGCATAATCAGGAACTTTGTGAAATTGTGTAAAAATGGTTTGTCACCCAATTTCACCATTTCAAGTTGAGATTTCAGCCTGGAGCATGCTTCTAAGTGCATGTATTTTTTCATAGATTTTACAATTCTTACGGGTGTTTGTGTGAAGTTCTACTTTGGGTATGATGCATACTCCCAGAAAGGATTGGGTGTGACAGGCAGGTGGACTGGGACTGTGCAGAGCTGTCCACTTGCAGGTGTGCTCCCCGTGGGGCTGGGAGAACTGGTGAGCACTGTATCCTAGTGTGGTGCCGTTAGCCATGCCCTTTTAAATGTGGGGTCCTAGGTCAGGTGGCTCTTGGGAAGCAGAAGGAACTGACTTCAGCAGAAGGAGACTTGTTAACAGGTTGGGTGATTCCAGAGTTCTGGAAGGCCTGGAGAATTGTGTGAAGCCCATGGTCACTGGTCTGAAGCAAGTGTATATTAGCACCCCTCAGCCACTGCCCCAGCCACCACCTGCCCCCAGAGATCGAGCCTCCTGTCCCACCTCAGGGGTCACTGGCTCCTCATTCTGCTTCTGTGGGTGTGCCTGAGCCTAGGTGATGAGCCAGCCATCTGCTGTGTGGAAGGGCAGAAAAGCAGCTTTCTGGATTCATTCCCCAGACAGTGAGAGGACCCCTAGCCATCAAATGCAGCAAGCAGTCTCCATCATAGTCTGTGTTCTCTTGGTACCTGCTCGTGGGGTGTTTTCTTATGGTCAAGGAAGCCTCAGTCTGACTTTAGAAGCACATTTAAAGATATGTGTATTATTTTACATCTCTATAGCATCTGAAAGCATCCTACATTTAAATCTACTACATCTGTGTGTGTGTTTACAGTCAATGAGTACTTTTCTATGTGAACTTGAAGAGCCTGCCTGGTGCCACATTCCCCAGGCCCCTGATGGTCTTAGGTTTGGAGATGACTGACTGATTACAGCCACTAGTCCAGTAAAGTCCAAGCAACTCCTCCGTGGTGTCAGGCCTTTTTCTGGTCTTGGAGCTTTGATGACATTGCTCTTCGTAGCTAGGGAATGGATCACCTTCTCTTGAAACTCACACTGATGATCACCTACTTCTTTGATTTAAAATCACTCATGAGCCTGTTTTTCTTTTTAGCCCAGAAACTCTAGGTAATACGTTGTATAAGTTCACATAGTAGGCATTTTCTTGCCTTTGTCCAAAACGCATACCGCTTGTCTCTGATCCCATATTCCTGTATTTGCTGACTAGTTTTCCAAACCCATTAACCATTGCAGCCCCATAAAGGAAGTGGGCCTGGGATGCAGACAGGCCCGGGTTGCTTTTCTGCTCTGATGTGCAATAACCTTGCACAAAGAAAAGTTTTTCTACCCTTCTTAGTGTGTATCCACTGACCTTGAGCAGTGGTCGGCTCATCAAAGCCCCCACCAATGCCTGCAACGTGCAAGTTCCTTGCCCCTTCCCACCTTAAGTAATTTGCTTGTTCAAGAATTTAACTTAATGTTTCCATTTGTTTTAGTAGGTGGCAAGTGGGAGAAACCGTCCGAAATTTTGGAAATCCAGGGACAGAATTGGGAAGAACAAGTGAACAGCCTGCCTGAAGTGTTCAGAAGAGCCGGCTTTGTCATCGAAGCTTTCACCAGACTGCCATACCTGTGTGAAGGCGACATGTACAATGACTACTATGTTCTGGACGATGCCGTCTTTGTTCTCAGACCAGCATAAGCACGGAGGCCAAAGTCTTCCCAGTCCACCCTTGGGATCTCCCTCCACCGGAGGGCTGCGTCCAGACATGCGGCGGGAGGACCTCTGGAGACTGCCATTCTCAGTATCATGTAGGAATTTAAAAAGCCAAACTACTAATTCTTTCTTTGTAGTGTGTAAAAGGAATGTTTTTAAAAATCAAAAACCCAACTCTTGTGTATTTTTATCAGCTCAGAGTCATGCTCCAATGCAGGTCACTCTCCAACTGTGATGGAAGATATTTTTTATACTTCATTGCTGTAGGGACTCATTCCCAGACAGAGCAATAGTCATGAGTCATGGAACCAATAAATGATTGTTTTTAATAAAGACTGGCAATAAAGCTGTCCATTCACTTCCAAGTAATGGTTATGAGGTTGAGCCACTGACGCGTTCCTGTTTAGAAACTTCTTCTGTTGTTACTCAAGAAAATGTTTTTAATCATGCTAATAAACTGTTTTTGGAGATGACTCTGGCATCACGTTTGAGTTAGTCACCTCCGGGGTTGCTTTCAGGAGTGCCTGCTAGGCGCCTGATGGGGAAGAGGCGGACACTGCTGGGCGTGCGAAGGAAGGTTCTGCCTGGGCCTAGCAGAGAACTCGCCTTGCAGAGTCTCCACTCCCATGGAAAGATCAGCCTTACTCAGGTAGAGCCCTGAGGGGCCTCCCCTCCTCCTTCTGACCTCGGGTTCCCTCGCTTCCTGGCCTCATTGCGCAGCCTTTACTCTGGACTATCTCAGGTGCTCACAGTTGAAACATCCCATTCTGTATGCTGACCGTGTAACTAAGAAGTCATAATTCCACTTCTCCCTCTACACTCAGAGCCCTTCCTGAAATCCTTAATGATTCCGTGCTTGCTAAGAGGATGATGTGCTCTAGAATCTGGGAAATGCAGCAGTAGAGGAACTCATTAGTCATTGTGGATATTCCGAAGAGCTCTTAGCCCAGAATCCAAAATCCAAGTAATAACAGGGATGGCAATTTGAGATTACAGATATTAACAAGTCTACTGCTGTTCCTCCTCCGGGTGTTCCATTAAGTGTTCTCATTTGTGTGTTCATGGTTGTCATCAAACCAGCATGTTGACTGCAGCACGTGGGTGTGAGGCGTTGAGAGGGTTTATGATCCCTTAGAAGCAGCACCCTACGCGCTCACCACGTTCCTCACTTGAACTGTGTAGTCAGGAGTTGGGTCGTGCAATTTCTGCAAACAGCAGCCTAGCTGGTGAAAACAGTACCTTGATGTAGTTCTTTATGCGCTGTCTTAATCAGGGGTTGCTCTTTAATACTGTCCAAGAGTGGTAGCCATTCTAAGAGGCTGTCTAAGGCTCTTACAGCTCTGCTGTTAAGAATTAATTTGAGGGTGTGGTGCATGCTTTTTTTTTCTTCTGGTTTTTCGAGGTAGGGTCTCGCTCTAGTCCAGGCTGACCTGGAATTCACTATGTAGTCTCAGGGTGGCCTTGAACTCACGGCAATCCTACTACCTCTGCTTCCCGAGTGCTTGGATTAAAGGCTGGTGCATGCTTTTAATTCCAAGGCCAAGGTAGGAGGATCACTGTTAAATTCAAGGCCGGCCTGAGACTACATAGTGGATTCCAGGTCCAGGTCAGCCTGGATTAGAGCAAGACCCTACTTCCCGGTGTGGTAGCGCACAGCTTTAATCCCAGCACTCGGGAGGCTGAGGTAGGAGGATCTCTATGAGTTCAAGGCCAGCCTGGAACTGCAGAGAGATCCAGGTCAGCCTGGCTAGAGGGAGAACCTACCTTGAAAAAAAAATTAATTTGATGTCTATTAAAGAAAAACACAACTCATCCTTTACCCAGACAAGTAGAGAAGGAACATATATGTGTGCATCTTAACAGTTTCTCAAGAAATTCGACATTAGGAATGTTTGTGGCCTTGAAACCAAATGCACCCACATTTCCCACCTGGTTTTGATGGTCGGTAGTGTGTCACTTTGCCGGTAGGTGGCAGTGTTGCTTACCCTGGGAGATGGCTCCCACCCCAAATGGAATCCCGTTTTGTTTTTTTCCCCCATCAAATACAATAAAGCTGCCTTTCTGTGTGCATCATTCCTCTCGTAAGTGCTTCATATCAAGTTAAGGCTGTGCTCGAGAAATTAAGAGCCCCGTCTGAGTCAAAGCAGGTGTGCCCGTTGACCTTGCGGGGAAGTGGAGAAAGGAAATGCAAGCCACACCTGGGATCCCTGGCTCCTGGCACCTGCTCTGGAACCCCCAGAGTGTTCCCACAGATTGCAGAGGGGGAAGGAAAGACACAATGGCCTCAGTCATTTCCCCACGACTGTGTGAGAGTATACGTTCTACCCTCCTGCCAGAACTGTCATCAGGTTTTTGTATGGTTGACTTAACAGAAAACGAGCTGGACTGGAAAATGAGCCATCCTTCTGTGCTTCCGGCGGCCTGAGTGCAGCTTTGTGCCTGCCTGTGTTCCTGGCATTATGATGTAGTATGAGGTTTCCAGCAATTGCTCTCCATTCGGTTGCTGACAGGCCCTCTTGATCCAACATGACGTATGTCTGGGCTTCCAGTGGCCACAGTGACCTCATGCTTGTGCCAATGTCCGGGCCCTTGCCTGCCTGTCACCTGGCATCCGTGCAGCTGATCGTGTATGCGTGTTTATAGGTGTGTGGGTGCACACACTTGCACAGCTATGCATGCGTGCATTTGCATGTGGAGGCCGGAAGCTACGTCAGATGTCTTAGTTGCTCCCCACCTTACTTAAAAAATATATTTATTTATTTATTTGAGAGAGAGAGAATGGGTGCGCCAGGGCTTCCAACCACTGCAAACGAACTCTAGACACCTGTGCCACCTTGTGCATGTGGCTTTACGTGGGTACTGGGGAATCGAACCTGGGTCTTTATGCTCTGCAGGCAAACTCCTTAACCGATCAACCATCTCTCCAGCCTTCCACCTTATTTTTGAGACTGTTTTCACTGAGCCCAGGGCTCACCCATCCAGCTAGGTCAGCTAGCCTGAGGACCTTCTTGTCTCCGCCTCTGGCTTTTATGTGGTGCCCGAGGATGACCTCATGTCCTTGAGTAGCAGCTCAGCCACACCAGGCTCAGACAGGACTGCAGCCCGGCTCCAGCTGCAGGCCTTCACATTCTGGTATTTTACTGACAGACTCTCTTGTCTTCTGTGTAGGAATTGATTCTAACATTAGCGGTAACTTATTTTCAACTATTTTTAGAATAAACTTATTTTGGGAAAATTCCATATTTGTGGAACTCAGAGGGATCCTGTTTTAGCCAGTTTCCCCTAATGTTACTGTTTTATGTCAACTAAAGAGTTAACGTATGATGCTAGTTTTACTGCTGATGACCTTGTTCTGTCCTGGGATCCATTTCAAGATGTTAGGTGCACCTTTCTTGTTTACTTTTTAAATTATCAGAGCTCACTGAAGAAGAATGTCACCATTGTTTTTACGTTTTCTCTCCTCTCTCTCTCTCTCTCTCACTCTCCCTCCCTCCTTTCTGAGTAGCCCAGGCTGACGTGGAATTCACTATGTAGTCTCAAAGTGGTCTCAAACTCACAGCCATCCTCCTATCTCCCAAGTGTTGGGATTAAAGGCGTGCACCACCACGCCTGGCTTTTTTTTTTTTTTTTTTTTGTACTCGAACACATATAACAAGATTAACCATCTACCATTTCCAGTGATGGTCAGGACAGTAACCATTCCCACCACCCATCTCTAGAACTCTTCTCGCCTATTAAACAGTCAGCTCTCAGTCCCCCAGGCCTCAGGCCCTAGCAGTCAGCATGCTGCTGAATCTCACAACTCTGGAGTCACACAGCCTCTCTTCGTGATTGGCTTATTCAAGGTTCATCTGTATTACAGCATGCGTCAGAATTTTTTTTTTAAAGCTGAGTCTCGTGTAGTCCAGAATGACTTCAAGTTTGTTATATAGCAAAAGATGACCTTGAACTTCTTTATATAAGTGTATGAGTATATCTGTATGTATATACATATGTATACACATTTTAAAAAATATTTTATTTGTAAGCAGAGAGAGGGGGGGGGAGAGAGTGCATGAGCGTGCCAGGGCCTCCAGCTGTTGCAAAGGAATTCCAGATGCACGCATCTCCTTGTGCGTCTGGCTTTACCAAGAGATAAGATGATCGCTGTGAGTTCGAGGCCAGCTTGAGACTACTTAATGAATTCCAGGTCAGCCTGTGCTAGAGGGAGACCCTACCTTGAAAAACAAAAAAGAAAAGAACAATGACCTTGGCCTCTCGCATAACTCTTAAGCGAACAAGTGCTGACATTTTGGTGTATGCTCTTCCGGACTTTTCTTCTTTACAGGTATGTCCATTAAAAAATACATTAAAAATATTTTTATTTATTGTAAGGAGAAAGAGAGAAGTAACGAGAGAAGGGTGGCACCCCAGGGTCTCCAGCTGTTGCAAAGGAACTCCAGATGCATGCATCTCCTTGTGCACCTGGCTTTCCATGGGTTCTGGGAAATTGAACGTGGGTCATTAAGTTTTGCAGGCAAGCGCCTTAACTGTTAAGCCATCTCTGCAGCCCACATAGATATATTTTTAACACATAAAGATGAAGATACTTTTACTTTTCAAAGATAAATCATGTGAGATTCAGGCACCTGGTTTTCTAAACAAAAGCTGACAAAGAATGGAAAACCTTTCTTATCATTAGGGCTTCAGGATGAAGAATTAAACTAAGACCTTGGGGATGAAAGGAGGATTTTGAAGGTAAAAGGTATAAATAACCTTCAGGCGGACAACTTTGCTGCAGTGGGGCTTTTCTAAGAGAATGTTTAAATTTGCCATGACAAACTAACATTAGGCATTTCATTAACTACCATAAAAAGTGATAAGGGTTGAGATGTTTCATTTAAATGTGAAGGGTTACAAGAAAGCCTCTTGGGCCCACAGTTAGATTTTTTATTAAGCGATATGCGAATCAGTTAAGCATAATCTCACAGTGGAAATCTATTATTTTCATGCATTTCCTCATCTTAATAAAAGTGCATGTATTAATCATGGGCTTTTTTTTATATGAAATCATTTCTTTGTGTTGGAGATGGAATCCAGAGTCTTGATCTGCCACTGAGCCCCCTCCCATAGGCTGCAGAGTTGATGTTTCATAGTTTATTTAACCATGTCCTTATGAATGCTGCAGGTGGCTCTTACCTGCCATTCTCTCTGTGCATTTAGTATAAGTCTTACTATTAGGAATGTTTTTTATTATAGAACTAGGAGGATCGCCATGAGTCTCAGGCCAGTCTGGGACTATAGAGTGAGTTCAGGTCAGCCTGGGCTAGAGAGACTCTACCTAAACAACAAAACAAAACCAAAAATCAAGAAAGTCATAAAGTAATGAGGTCCTCATTGCCTCAGCAGTTATCAACACATCGATCTTCCTGCTGCTCCCAGATAGATCCTCGGTATTTATAGCAGACACACCATTTCAATCCTGTAACTATGTCTTATAAAAGAAAAGACAAGATTCAGGAGACAGTCCTGTTACAACCATGGTCACACCTTACAACAGTCTCACCATTAAATATCCAGTGACCACATTGCTCCAATTGTCTTGTCATTCATGTATATATGTATGCATGCATGCATGCATGTATATAGGTATGTATGCATGCATGAATGCATGCACGTATGCTCCCACTGCCTAGCCGAGGCTAGCCTGGAATTCGCAGTGATGCTCCAATTTCAGCCTCCTGAGTGCTGGTATTCCAGGGGAGCGCCACCCGCCCAGCCCGTCAGGTAAAGTTTTAATTTCTTATTTGACTCTGGATCTAAATAAATTTCCCGGGCCGTCATTGGCTGTCCACGCTGCCGACGCGCGCCCCCTGGCGGGGCCTGTGGGAACTGCGCGGCCGCGGAGCCCGGTTCCCGGCGCCAGGGCGGGCCACGAGCGGAGCGGAGCGGAGAGCAGCGGACGGGCAGCGTGGCGGGACAGGCAGGAGGGTAGGCAGAGTGCTCTATGGGCCCTGGGGGGCGCATGGGGAGGTGGGCGATGACCCTTCAATCTGTTTGGTAATACATTGTTCTAGCAGCAGAGGCCACACCTTGGTGACAGGTGTCATTGTGAGCCGCTGTCTGCGTGCCTAGGATGGTCTCTGCTCATTTCACATACAGGGAAGGCGATAGATAATATTTGCCTTAAGGGGAAGGAACGTGAAAGCCAGTATGCGCTGGGCACTGTCTGTCTGTCTGTCTGTCTGTCTGTCTGTCTGTCTGTCTGTCTGCATATTTACTTGATTTGCTGATTGAACCTAGGACCTCACACATGCCTGAACTGAACACATTTATGAACTTTAAAAATGTTCATCCAGTCTTTGTGGAGGGGTACCAGTGCCATCTCCGTTGCCTCTAGAGAAGAAAAAGCCCAGAGAGGCGAGAGAGCTTGCCCAGTAGGCACAGGCAGAACAGGGTGGGCGAGGGAAACGGGTGCTCTGCCAGGGGGCTTGGGGTTCAAGGCTGCTTAGCGGGGGCACTTGGGATCCCTCAGCTCTGGGCTTAACCCCTGGCTCTGCTGCTCACCTGACCTCTTTGAGATGTTTTTCTCACCTGTGAAGTAGGGATCGTGTTTGTCTCTGTCTCAAAGTTTCTGCAAGAATTAAGTGCAACCATGCATGGGGGGCATATTCATGGCTCGCTTATTAAAGGCTTCCAGGAGGGTCACGAATACTGGGGAATCCAGCTGCTGTTTGATTGCTGTGACCTTTTCGTGAGCTCTGAGCTCGTCCATGTAAAAGCAGCAGAGTAAATCCCAGGACAGGACAGGGAGGGCTTGCATGGGTCCCTGCACCCAGAGCTCTGCAGGGAGCACCTGGGAGCCCTGTTTCTTCCCCTCTCCCTTGATTGAAGCCAGAGCCTTCTAT
>PVHP010017614.1:0-34303 GCA_004024765.1 Zapus hudsonius | reverse complement strand
GGGGATCAGTAATTGAATAAGAGATGGAGTGCACTCCAAAGGCTATTGGAATAATAGATGATTGGAATGTCAGAATCCTTAGTGTTTCAAATGCTATAACAAGAGAGCACAGAGAACAAGGGACAGAAGGAGGAAGGTGATGGAGACCTCGACAGCTTTGGAACATCCAGAAACTGAGGTCCAGGCCAGAAAGAATTCACTGGATCAGATTCTTCCCTCTTCTGGGAACACTGCTTCATGTGCCTGGGTTTTAAAACTATACACAGTGATAACTAGCATCTTAAATGTGCTAGTTTTGATGGCTGTCCCCCAATAGAGTCAGGAGTTTTGTTGAAGCATGTCTTGAGCCTCCTGGCTGGAGGATGTGTCACTATGGGTAGACCCTAGGGTCCAGCCCTAAGGTGTTGCTGGGGGTGAATATTGAATTCCAGCTTAAAGTATGCAAAAATTAATCTGAGCTCAGCAGAGTTCCCTACTATCTGCTTGTGTGTATGGTGCTGGGTCTTTCTCTCTGCATGAACCTATGAAAGGGGGTCAGTCTCCTTCACCATTATAGAACTTCCCCTGAATCTTTAAGTTTCAGTACATCACTTCTTCCTCTCATAAACTGTGCCTGGTTTGGAGGTTCATTCAAGCAACTGAAGCTATCTACAACATTTTTGGAACTGAGGAGTGGGGATAGAGTTGCTGAAAGGAATTTGGTCCTTTGGAACTTGTGTGCTCCAGGAAGAATGGGAAAAAAACTTGATATTTGCAACTGAAGATGCCTTACAAAGCAGTAATCTAAGCTTTTCAGATGATTATGATGAAAGTTTGAAAATGCTAAGTGCAGAGATCTGTATTTAAAGTCTGGGCTTATGATCTTTCACAGGAGAAGAAGAGATCACAGAGAACTTAATTGGAACTGTGTTACTGGCATGAAGGCTGCCTGTGTTCTACTGCCAGTGCCCAGAGAGTATGATAAAAGTTAAATTTATAATGGACTGATGTGATTGGCTAAAGATATGGAACTGAAAAATATAAGATTTAATATTGAAGAAATTCAAACAAGTTTAAAATTTATAGGCACAGTGATTGGCCTTAGGTTACTGAAGCTGCTATTGTCAAATCCATTAATAGGGCTGGAGAGATGGCTCAGCGGTTAAGGCACTTGCCTCTAATGCCTAAGGCCCCAGGTTCAATTCCCCAGTACCCACATAAGCCAGACCCTTGGTGTTCTCTCTCTCTCTCTCTCTCTCTCTCTCTCTCTCTCCTCGAAAATGAATAAATAAAATACTTAAAAATCAATTAATAATCTTAAATAAGATGGTCCACCTACTTTACATTGAACAATGGAAAGGATGACTGAGGTGTTTCCACTCAGGAAGGACTGAATGATAGAAATGCAGACTCTTTTGGAAAGAGAGAGCTGAAAGGAAGGAATCTGCTCTTCAAGGTTATGATTTATTTCTTCCCTGAATGAACAATATGCTGTGTCCCACACACCTGGCATCGGTTTCAAAAGAATGAAAAACGCATGGGTGGAGTGGGTCATGAAGTGCACACAGTTCAAGGAGCTGCTGCTACAATGTCATATATGGAACAGGGTGTGAAATTCCTAATGGCCAGTGAAGATGGACTGTGGTTTCAACAACCTGAAGGTGTTTTGGATGTGCCACAACTGTCTAAAGGCTACCATGGAGACTCTTGGCTAGGAATTGAAGTTTTCCCTGGTTTCTCAGCATAGCTGGAGATATCAGACTTGAACTGCAGATGTTTGTCTAATGGTTGTTGAGTTTGCATTGGTTCAGTCTCTCCTTGTTATGCTTCATAGCAGTTGGAAAAGTTTACCCTGTGCCTTTATATGTTAAAAGTATGTAACTTGTTTTGATTTTATAGGACTCACAGTTAAGAGACACTTTTAAGTCTCAGATGAGACTTGGAACTTTGAAGCAATCTTAAATTGGTAAGGATTGTGGGACCTTTGAATTTGTACTGACCACAATATACAATGTGTGATGATTATGAATCTATTGAATGCCAGGGGTGGAATATGGTAGTTTGAATCTATTGGATGCCCCCAATAGATTCAGGAGTTTTCTTAAAGCTTGTCTTCAGCCACCTGGATGGAGGAGATGTCACTATGGATGGATCCAGTCCCAAGGTGTTACTGGGGGTGGAGCTGGAATTCCAGCCTAAGGTATGCAATGAGCAGTCTGAACTCTTCTGAGTTCTCTACCATTTGTTTGTGTGTGTGGTGCTGGTGATGGGGTTTATCTCTCTGCTTGAACCTGTGAAAGGGAGTCAGCCTCTTTCACCATTATGGAACTTCCCCTGAATCTCTAAACTTTAATAAATCCCTTCTTCCTCCCATAAACTGTGCCTGGTTTGGAGGTTCATCCCAGCAACTGAAGCTGACTACAACTGCCAAACAAGGCAGCTTAAATTGCAATTTCTATTTGGTGAGTTAAGAATCAATGGATCAGAGAGGTGACAATTTTTTCTTCTTCTTTTTTTTTTTTTCCAAGAATTGTCTCTCCTCGCCCAGGCTGGCTTTAAACTCATAGTGATCCTCCTACCTCATCTGTGATTAAAGGTGTGCATCACCTTGCCAGGTGGGAAATGATATGATTGTCTCAGTGTTACCACTTTACAATTGCTCCTCAGCCCATGAGGATATAGCTCCCACATCAGCTGGTATTTTTCCCATGTTGAGGTACCATTTTGGCATATTTACAGCTTTTATAAGAGATCCAAGTATTTACTGGATGCACTGTGTAATGAGAGAATGAGGGAGTCATGAGAAGCTCCTTTGGGTTCTTATGCATAGATGCTTTTCACTGCACTGCCTATGTTCTAGAAGGAATTTCCATGAGAAAGACTGTTACACAAAGCTAGTACTTTTCTCCCTTATACAGCGAGGAAAAGGGAAGGCACAAGGATTCAGTGACCATCGTGTGTGTAAAGCACGCTCAACCAGGTCCCTCCCAGTTAAGCAGGGTACTGGAAACATGGCAAGGTATTATTGTAGACGTGACAGGGAGTGTGAGAGGCTGTTGCATAGTAGGTGATTAAGGTGGCAGCCACTTCCTGTTATTTCTGCTCATCCAATAGGGTCTGTTGTGGCCCAGCTGAACTCAGACACAAACAAAGCAGCCTTCTCCATGCCAACAAGAGTGGAAATAAGATGTGTCAGCAAGACAAAATCTTTCTGGCAGGCTTCTCCATGGAACCTATTAGAAATGAAATCTAGAGGCTGGGGTGGCGGTGAGTAGCCCGTGGTTAAGGAAGGGGGAATATTAGTACTGACACGCTGACCATAATGGGAAATGTCACCTTTTTCAATTCCTTTGAAATACTTACCTGTGATGTGTTTTCTAATGCTGCCTTCTTCTTTGCTGGGTCATTCATCCTCACAGGTTCCTTGAGAGAGGAGAGGGCAGGAGAGAGTATCAGTCTCCATGACCACCACGTTGCAAAGTTTAGGCTGTGTCTGCATCCAGGCATGGTGGTCCAGTTTCTTAGGGACTGATGCCATCACACTTGTCCTCACCCTTCCAGCCACTGCAAGTAGATCTAAATATCTCCACTCCCTGCCCTCTGGAGAGGGGAGCTGGCAAATGCCTGGTCTTCTCCAAAAGTGTCTGCTAGTCAGCCACAACTGTGTGCACCTCAGGGAATCGTGTTTCAGAGGTGCTGACTATCTGCCACTATTAAGTGACTTGATCATTTACAGGAGCACCAGCCATTGTGCTGTGGCCTTAATGTTGGCAGATCTTGGCAGATGAAGGGGATATAATTTGGAGACACCACAGATCAAAGGAAGAACTTGGAATATGGATGATATTGCAGTCTGTGGATTACTTTGGTGGTCATTGTACACTAACACTCTGGTTCATCCATGGAGCTGGGTGGACAGCAACTTGGGATAGTGGTAGGCCAACAGGCACAGCCACCTGGGAGAATGTGGCAGTGGACAGCTCTCATTTATTGTATAGATAAAAGTTGTTTATATAGAGGAAAAGGCAGAGATAGGGACATAGGCAGCAAGGGGATTGGTATGGGCAGGGTAGTCTGTGGATATCTCATGAGTGGATTGGCCAGGGCCAGTAGCCTGTGGATGCCTAATTTGCATAGATAAGTTGGGGGGCTACGTGACTGTAGACATGTATAGAATGGTGATGGCTGCAGAGGAAATGTAACCTTATTATTTAGGTTTGTTATTACAGCTGGAGTGAGTTTAGGCCTTGAATTGCCTGCTTATCTCAGGGCTCAGCTATGGCCTGCCTGGAGGCTGGAGGGTCCAGGATATGCTTGAGATAATTGGGGGTCTCAGGCTCACTTCGACTTCCTTTAATAGAAGGAGACAGTCCCAGATGCCTTCCAATCTCAGCAAAACCCTATATCTTCTATGTCTCCTAGCAGGGTCCCATATGATGTCATATCTGGATGGCACAGCCTCTGCAGGCTTGAGGGTGAAGAATGAGGCCTCCTTAGCTTCCTCTTGCTTTAGCCCATGTTCTTTTTTTCTCTGTGTCCTGGAAACCCCTATTTCATCCCCAAATCCCCCCCTACTTAGGGGCAAAGACCTGCCTCATTCACAGACCATTGCCTTGGACTTAACACTTCCTGTTGTCTAGCTTTTGATAACCTAGCTTGTGTCCCTGAACCCTGGCAAGATAAAAGCATCTCAGCTTCCTGTGGTTTCTACAGTGGTTGTGTATCCACACAACAGCATGCTCTCTGCCCATGCCAGTCATGCCCAGCACTCTGGCTGTCAATAAAGATGTGATCTACTTGCTGAGAGAAACCAAAACTACAGGACTGAGTTTGTGAGTTTCCACTCTTCTTGGTGTGTGTGTGTGTGTGTGTGTGTGTGTGTGTGTGTGTGTGTGTGTGTGTGCTTGTACATGTACACATTCAAGTGCATGCCAGTGATTGATGTTGGGTGTCCTACACTACTCTCCACCTCACTCTTTGAGGCAGGGTTGCTTGCTCACTGAACCTAGATCTCACCAATTTACCTAGATGAGGTAGCCACCAAACCCCAGGGATTCCCTGTCTCTACCTCCCCAGTAGTGAGATGAGAGGTATATACCAAAATGCCTGGCACTTTATGGGGTGCTGGGAATTCAAACTCAAGTCCTTGCACAGCAAACACTTTATATGCTGAGCCCTGATTTTTCCACATTTTAACCCAAGATTTTTGTCTCCAGTTGTCTCTCCTAACTTTCCCTGTACACACAGCATTTCCAGCTTTAGCCAGCTCCTGGTAGAGTGAGAAGATAAATGGCACCATCCTGACTTCCCTTCACCCTGACCTTCTCCATGTGCACACCACATTGTGTCTGAGGTATTTCCAACATCTCTGGGTCTCCTGGGCCAACTAGCCCAGCCTCGCTCTACCGAGGTCTCCTTTCCATTGCCTTATTTTCCCAAGTCTCAGAATGCATCTCTTATTTTTCTCAGTTGAGGCATCCTGTGGGTTTAAACAGGAGAGAAAAACTGAAGCAATTCTAAGTAAAGAAGTTGGTGAGTGTTATAGTTAGCTTTCTTGTTGCTGCAGAGAAAAGAACCAGACCAAAGGCAGTTGATGGGAGGCATGGGTTTATTTTGGATAATGGACTTGAGAGGAAGCTCCATGATGACAGGGAATGGCATGAGCAGAGGGTAGACATCATCCCAAACACAGCACTGCAAACAGTGGCAGGAATGTGTGTCAAAGATCTCAACAATAAACCTCATTTAAAACTCACCCACCATGTCTCAGGGAACCAAGCGGAAGAGGGGGTGGAAAGAATTTAAGAGCCATGGTGGGGCAGGGTATCCAGAGACACTGCCCCCTCAGCAACAACACACAAATTGGGGGATCCTGGCTACCTTCTAAGCTTTTCATGACCTCCTACCCCATTTGATCCAGTACATCCACCAAGGAGGGGCCCCAGTGGGTTGGGGACAGGGAGGAAGGAAATGGGAATACTGTCATAAGATTTTCTCACATAATGCATCTAATTAAGGATAATAAAGATATATTATTAAAAAAACTGGCAAGGGGAAGCTCGCTATAACCCCCCATAAGCTCACCCCAACAACACACCTCCAACACGGTTCCAATTCTAAAACTGCCATCAGCTGGGGATCATTCAGAACATATTAAGTTTATGGGGGACTCCTGGATCAAACCACTACAGTGAGTATGAGCTCTGGGATTCCCTTCCTTTCTACATTAGTGTCTATTGGCAGTGGAAGGTCGAGGTTACTGTCCTCATCTATAGATGAAAAGACTGAGGTTCTAAATAGCCAGCCCAGGACATCAAAGCTAAACCAAGGAAAGAGTTAAGTTTCTACTCCAGGTCTGCCTCATTCCAGAGCTGTCCATATTGCATCATGAAGGAAGGAAATTATCAACCCAAGTGCTAAGGTCCTAAGATTTTTTTTTTACTAACAGTACAAATGAACACAAACTGGATTTTAATAACCTTTTTGGAAAGTACTATACATACATCAACTCTTTAATCCTCCCTAAATTTGTCTCTAATTTCTAGACGAGGAAACTGAGGCCCAGAAAGGTAAAGAATAGCTATCTAACAGGGAGAATGGGACCAAAAGAACAATGTAGTGCTTATATTTCTGAAGTACAACCACATTTACAAAATTTGTCCAACCTCCACTGACCACAACAGAAAGGGAATAGGGAAAGGAGGCTCAGTAGAAAGTGTATATGCTTAGCACTAGGAAAATCAAAACAAATGCTTTTATTCTATTTTTAAAAATAATGTATCAGCCGGGTATGGTGGCGAATGCCTTTAATTCCAGCATTCAGGAGGCAGAGATAGGAGGCTCACCACGAGTTCAAGACCAGCCTGGGACTACAGAGTGAGATCCAGGCCAGCCTGGACTAGAGTGAGACTACCTCAAAAAGACAACAAAAACAATTTCAAAAATGTATCACTTCTCAATATCACAAGTGCTAAAGTCAATTATTTTTCCAAGTGTGTTTAGATGCATTTAATCTTGTTTATACCTGAGTTGTAGGACTTTCACATTGATGACATCGGCTTTCAAGGCACTCATTGCTGTTTGTGATTTATGTCTTGGGCAGAACAGTGTCTGAAGCATGGTTGGAACAGTGCTTTTCCACTGGCTCAACAGGGTGAGGCTCAGAGTCTTCATCAATAGTTTAGTCCTTAATGGCAATAGGAGGAGGAGGAGAAGGGGGAGGAAGAAGAAGGGGAAGAGGGGGAGGTGGAGGTGGAAGAGGAAGGAGTAGGTGTTTTGCGTGTCCTTGAAGAATGAACAGGGAAGGTATAGAGCACTGGGAGGTTAGTTGTTTCCAAAGTGGACAAGCAGGAGACTTGCATTTGAACCAAGGCTGGCTGCTCTTGTGACCTGGGGGAGGTTATTTTCATCTTCTGACTGGCCTTGAGTTTCTCATTTATGAAGTAAGAGGGCTGGGATAAATGACTTCTAAAGGCCTCTCCTGCTTTTCTGTCCACCTCCACTACATGGCTTCATCAGACATCCTTTCTGGGGTTCCCTGAGTGCCTCCATCCCATCCCCTCTATTTCTGTTGTAGTCAGTTTCAGTTGCTGGGATGAACCTCCAAACCAGGCACATGAGAAACAGAATTTATTTGAAGCTTACGGATCCAAGAAGAAAGAAAAAACACCGCCAGCACCTCCAAAAGCCAGCACACTGGGGCAGCCAAACAGGGAATCAGGTAGTGCTCAGACTGCTCTCTGCACACACTAGGCTGGAATGCCAGATCTGCCCATGCAACACCTTAGGGCTGGACCCTAAGATCCACCCACATTGGCACCTCCTCCAGCCAGGAGGCTGGAAATAAGTTTTTAATAAAACTCCTGAATCCATTTGGGGGCAACCATTCAAACAACCACATTACTGCGTGTGGTCTTTCTGAAGATGTAAGTCCTGCCATATCATTCTACCTCCTAAAACCCTCACATCTATGGAACAGAGACAGAATTGCTTACAGGCAAAGGTCAGGACATGGAAGATGTAGGCAAGTATAGTGAGAAGTGTGATTTATCTGCTATATATCAAGCTATACTCCCCTAAAACCAAGTGGTTCGTTCTTTGAGAGACCAGTACAATTTATACAGCTGAACTTTCATAAAAATAACCTCCCAAAGTAGTAAGTTCATGAGACAAATTCATTGATCACAATGCAATGACTTTGAAGCAAATTAGTGCTTGTTAATCTTTTTAAAAACTTAGAAAAACCCTCCAAAATTCAAGACAACTGAAGAAAATGACTTAGAAATGGGCCATTGAGAATGTCAAAACTGAAGTGATAGATTGTTTACAAGCAAGATAGATCTGATGCCCTCCTATCAAAAGTTAAAGGGTGTTGCAAAAATTGATTTCTATAGGATGACTCATATCCTTAAATGAGCTAAAGAAGAAATTAAAAGGAGATAATATAATAGTTGAATTCAAGAAGTGAAAATAAAACTAAGAAAAATAAAGACCAAGATTTAGCCAAGAGAAAAGCAGAAACAAATGGATTAAAAGGAAGGAAAAAGTGGATTCTTTGAAAGTACAAAAACCAACTGAAAAGCCGGGTGTAGTGGTGCACGCCTTGAATCCCAGCACTCGGGAGGCAAAGGTAGGAGGAATCGCAGTGAGTTCAAGGCCATCCTGAGACTACATAGTGAATTCCCGGTCAGCCTGGACTAGAGACCCTACCTCGAAAAACAAAAACAAAACAAAACAAAACAAAAACTGAACAATTCATAAAGACCAATTAAACTTTGTCAAGCAAACCTCCGGGAGCTTATGTATTCCTTGTTTGTGACCTCATAGCTGTATCATTTGCTGCAGATATATTATGATTTTTGTGCCTCTTCATGTAAACATTCCTTAAGATCATAGGTAGGGTTCACCTAAGAAATGCAAGCTCAAGATCCTTACCTTAATTGCGTCTGCCAGCTCTTTTTGCTATATAAGATTTACATTTTTTTGAACTGGGGTATAGATATCTGTGGGGGAACATTCAGCCCACTACATTTCATAAATACATACATTCTTTTCAAATTAAATATTTAAAATGTTAACTTAATGTAAATGTTAAGTATCTCACTACAGAAAGTAACTACATGAGGTAATTGAGTAATTGGTTTAGTTATGCTAATCATTTCTCAATGTAAACAACATCTAAGCACCAAAAATTATACCTTATATATGAACAATTTTAATTTGTCAATTACACTTTAGTAGAAGTAGAAAAATAGGACAGAGTAAAAAAGTAATTATGAAAATATTATTGCACCATAATTCCAGTGTTTGAAAATTTCACTCAATAGGATCTTCTTTCTAAAAAAAAAATATTTATCAATTTGCACACGTATTTGTGTGTGTGTGTGTGTGTGTGTGTGTGTGTGTGTGTGTGTGTGTGTGTAGCTTTGCACCAGGGCCTCTTGTCACTGAAAGCTAATGACAGATGCTTTGGCCATTTTTTTCCATACAGCTTACATGGATGGCTTGGGATTGAACCCAGGCTAGCAGACTTTGCAAGCAAGTGCCCTTTGACCTCTGAACAATCTTCTTAGCCCCTGTGAGTGGTATTTTCTAACTTAGAGAAGAGAAACTGTACAAAATTGATTCCAGAATAAGTAAAAATTTTGAGTAAAACGAACAACAACAAATAAAAAAAACTGTTCTGGAAGTTATCCACTCCCCCCCCCAAAAAAAAGGAAAAAAAAGGAACCAAGTCTAGATAGTTTGTAAGTTCTATCATAACTCTAATGAGAAGATGAAATGTAAGTTATATAAATTTCTCCATAGCATAAATCTAGAATCTTCCACTTCATTTTTCAATTCGATAATGAAACTCAGCAAAGTTTCTCATATAAAAAATTTGGAACAAGATCATCTAAATAGAAAACCACTAACAAATGTCATACAGTGGTTTACTCAAAGACAAACCTAGCCCAGTATGATTATGAAAACTTGGTCTGACATTGAGAAATTCATTAATACAGTTTTAAAATGTGATATAATTTATTCCATTAATAGATTAAAATAAAAATATGATCATCTTATTAAGGATCCAAAATTGCATTTTATAGAATTCAGCATCAAGAACTGAAAATAATAATTTAGAAAAATGTATACACTAGAGTCATTTAACATTATTGTTGAAGTTTATCCAATGAGATTATAAGAGGAAAGAAATAGAAAAAGATTGGGAATACAAAAGTTAATTATTGGTATTTTTGTAAAGCTGTAATATAGAAGTTAATCAAAGGAGAATTCATTAGATAAGAATAAGTAAGTTAGCTGATATAACACAAAAGTCATCCAATTCATCACCAATGACCAACTGGAGGTTAAGAATGGGAGACAGTCTATTCACAGATGTAAATAATTGTTGAGGGTCAATAATAATACAAAGCAAAAGAGATCTAAGAACAGTAAGAAATGCTACTTAAAGAGTAAAGAAAATAACATGGAGAAATATAGCACATTCTTGCTGTAAATAATCATATTTTTTTATTCTAATCTATGTAATCCATTCCAAAGCCAAACAGGATAAGTTTCAACTTCACACATTGACTGTAAAGTTCATCTTGAAAGTTAATGTATAAAAATAGTCAACAAGTGGGCTGGAGAGATGGCTCAGCGGTTAAGGCAGTACCCACATAAGCCAGACCCACAAGGTGGTGGTCCTGGTGCTCTGTCTCTCTCTCTCTCTCGGTCTCTCTCTCTCTCTCTCTCTCTCTCTCTCTCTCTCTCTCTCTCTCTCTCTCTCTCTCTCTCTCTCTCTCTCTCTCTCTCTCTCTCTCTCTCTCTCTCTCTCACTCTTGCTCTCTCTCTCTCTCCTTGAAAATGAATAAATAAAATATTTTTAAAAATAGTCAACAAGTGTTGGTAAAGAGAATACCAAGGGCAGGGTTTGCATTGGCATCTGTCAGACATTCCAAGAACTAACTGATAATGATTAAATGATTTGTCACTGGCATAATAATTATCAATTAATGCATTAAAGTTAATAACAAGAACTTGGATTTAAATGCTACTATGAAATATAGGAGACTGATTTTTAATCTCAGGCTGGGAACATATCTTTTCAAAGTAAGGCTGAAAACATTTTTAAAAAATAGGAGATTTGATCACATAATAATCATATACTTTTTGACATCAGGAGACATCACTGACAAAATCAATAGACAATAAACTGAAAAATACATATAATGTGTGATAGGCAAAATATTTAACAATCATATACAAGGAACTTCTACAAATCAATAAAAAAGTTAAATAGTAACAAAATGTTGCTAATGATTCATAGAAAACTAAATACAAGATTCTAATAAATGAGAAAAAGCTCTTTCATCAATGAAAATAAATTCATATTAAATCTGTGAGATTTCATTTTCATCTTAGAACCAAATGGTAACTCACATGCCTTTGGCTGGGATATAAATGGGTTGGTGCAATCACCTGGAAGGACAGTTGACCTACATGAACCAGATTTAAAGTCAGGCATTTCCTATGACCTAGAAATTGTACACCTGTATGCTTATTCTCTGGAAATAATCTTACAAGTTTTCAAAAATCCATATATGATGTTAAGTGATATGTAACTTCTAATAGCACAGAATTTTAACTGACCTAAAGAACCACCAGTTAGAGATTCATGATAATATATTATGACTGATTCAGACCTGCTGGATTAGGATCAATGCTCTGGATGTTCACATCTAACATTTCAAAGATTAAAGATAGCACACACAATGTATAAAAGGGGAAAATTGAACTACTGGTTTGTTAAGAAAAAAATTCTCTATCTTCCCACCTTGACAAATCCGTGTTCAAACATAACTAAATGTTTCATTTGACTAATAATGATCAAATTCCACATTATTAAGCCTGTCTTGGTATTCTGTTGACACCCCAGTCGTGTTTGGATGAATAAAAAACAGGACTCAAGATGGAACTCAGGAGTGTAGCTCTTGCCTGGCAAACTCAAGACCCTGGGTTCCATCCCCAGCAGTATAAACACATAATTCTCAATACCTATACATTTATTCCATAAAAATCTTTTATTTCTCTGTAGTATAACTTGAAATCAGAGATGATGATACCTCCAGAGTATTTTTTTTATTCAGTATTGCTTTAGCAATCTGGGGTCTTTTATGCTTCAATATAAATTTTTAGCTTTTTTTCTACTTCTGTGAAAAATGGTACTAGAATTTTGATTGAGACTGCATTGAATTTGTGGATTGCTTTTGATTAGATTGCCATTTTCACAATATTAATTCTTCTGATCCATGAGCGTGAGAGGTCTTTCCATCTTCCGATGTCTTCTTCAATTTCTTTCTTCGGTGTTCTATAATTTTCATTGTAGAAGTTTTTCACATCCTTGGTCATATTTATTCAAAGATATTGTTTTTGAGGCTATTGCGAATAGGATTATTTACCTGATTTCTTTCTCTATATGTTTGTTATTGGTGTACAAGAAGGCTACTGAGTTTGGTGTATTTCAAGTTATACTACAGATCCGTTGTAATAGAAAACATCATGGTACATGCAACTACAGCCACCTGATATTTGACAAATGCCAGACTCCACATTGAAGAAGAGATAGCTTTTTTGAAAAATGATGCCTGGAAAAATGGTTATCCACATGTACAAGAATGAAGTTAGCAGCATATGAGGGCAGCGGTGAGTTTGAGGCCTGTGCTTTCAGGGATCCAGTCTTCCCTGGGGCCTGTTTGCTCCAGGTGGGTGAGGGGTGCTCTGTGTTTGGGGCTGGTGAAGATGATGGTGTGTTTTGGGGGCCTATGCACCCCGAACTGGTGAGGAAACTGGTGTGTTTGGGGCTCATGTACTCCAGGTGGGTGAGGTGAGTAGTGAGTTTGGGACCCATGCTTTCAGGGTGCCAGTGTGTTTGGGGCCTGTGAACCCCAGGCTGGTAAGGGACAAGGTGTGTTTGGGGCCTGTGCACTTCCGGTTGGTGAGTGGCACTATGCATTTAGGGCTGGTGCATTTGGGGTACCAGTGTGTGGGGGACCTGTGCACCCCAAAGCACAACATCTAGTGTGCCTATTTGGATTTTGGAGGCAGCACATTCCTTACTTGGTTGTGTTACTTTGTCCCATATACAAAATGACTCAGAAGGCTTTCAGTGGGGTCCAGAACAAAAGGAGGCTCTTCAATAGGTCCAGGCTGCTGTGCAGACTGCTCTGCCACTTTGGCTACTTGATCCTGCACATCCAATGGTACTTGAGGTGTCAGTGGCTGATAGGGATGCTGTCTGGAGTCTTTGGCACACCCTCATATGGGAATCACAGCAGAGGCCTTTGGGATTTTGGAGTAAGGCCCTGCTGTCTTCTGCAGCCAATTATTCTCCCTTTGAAACATGGCTCTTGGCCTGTTATTAGGCCCTAGTGGAAACTGAACACTTGACAATGAGCCATCAAGTTACTCTATGACCTGAGCTACCCATTATTAGCTTGGTGTTGTCTGACCCACCAGGTCATAAAGTTGGCCATGCGCAACAGCAGTCCATCATCAAGTGAAGTGGTGTATACGTGATTGGGTTGAGCAGGCCCTAAAGGCACAAGTAAGTTGCATGAGGAAGTTGCCCGAATGCCTATTGCTGCTACTCCTGTTATAATGCTTTCTGCTCCCAAGCATGCACCTATGGCATTATGGGGGGGCCCTATGATCAACTGACTGAGGAGGAAAGGACTAGGGCATGATTCACAGATGGCTCAGCACATTATGCAGGCACCTCCCAGAAGTGGAGAGCTGCAGCATTATAGCCCGTTTCTAGGACAACTCTGAAGGGTGATGAAGGGAAGTCTTCACATGGGGCAGAACTTCGGGCAGTGCACGTGGTTGTGCATTTTGCTGGGAAGGAAAAATGGCCAGATGTGTGGTTGTACACTGATTCATGTGCTGTGGCCAATGGTTCTGCAGGATGGTCTGGGATTTGGGAGGAGCACAGTTGGAAAATTGGTGAGAAAGACATTTGGGAAAGATGGATGAGGATAGACCTTTCTGAGTGGGCAAAGGATGTAAAAATACTTGTGTCCCATATTAATGCTCATCAGATAGTGACCTCATCAGAGGTCATTCTGTGGATAGGGGCCAACCTCTTTCTTCAGCCATTCCTATGCCCATGAGCAAAGTGTTAGCAGGGATGCGGGTTATGCATCATGGACTTCAATTATGGACTTCAACAACATGGACTTCCATGAATGAAGGTTGACCTGGCTATGGCCACTTCTGTGTGCCTAATCTGCCAGCAGCAGAGACCAACATTGAGCCCCTGGTATGGTAGCATTCCTCAGGGAGACCAACCAGCAACTTGGTGGCAGGTTGACTATATTGGACCACTTCCATCATGGAAAGGAAGCATTTTGTCCTTACTGGAATAGACACTTATTCTGGGTATGGATTTGCTTTTCCTGCCCAGAGTGCTTCTGCATAAACTACCATCCATGGGCTCACAGAGTGCTTTATCTGCCATCATGGTATTCCACACAGCATTGCTTCAGACCAAGGAACTCACTTCACAGCCAAGGAAGTGTGGCAGTGGGCTCATGCTCATGGAATTCACTGGTCCTTCCATGTGCCCCATGAACCTGAAGCAGCTGGCTTGATAGAACAGTGGAATATCTTTTCAAAGAATCAGTTATGGCACCAACTAGGTGGTGCTGGCCTGGAGGGCTGGGTTCTCCAGCAAGCTGTGTATGCTCTAAATCAACATCCTGTATATGGTACTGTTACTTCTATAGCCTGTATCCACGGGTCCAGGAAGCAAGGGGTGGAAATGGGAATGGAACTACTTGTTATCACCCCAAGTGACCCATTAGCCAAATTTTGCTTCTTGTTTTATGCAAATTCGTGCTCTGCTGGCCTAAAAGTCTTGGTTCCAGAGGGGGGCATGCTTTTGCCAGGAGACACCAAAAACATTCCATTGAATGATTGATTGAGTGATTCTGTATAAACAAACCTATGGTGTCACCAGCCATGTGATACTACAACTTGTACAGATGAGTACAGCACAGAATAGTTGATAATAAATGACATTACTGGTTTGTGTATTTACTAGACTATACTTGTTATTATTACTTTAGAGTATTCTACTCCTAATCAGGGTTTTCTCAAGGAATAGAACTGGGAGAATTAACACGTATTATAAGGAAGATTTGTGAAGTTACCTTAAAGGACACAGGCCGGGGAGTCCAACAATGGCTCTGTAGGCTAGAGAGTTATGAGAACATGGTAACTGCCCAGGCCACAAAGCTGGATGCCTCAGTGGTCCCAATCTGGCACTAAGGCTTGGAGGGGTCTTCAGTGTACATCTGAAGGCCAATGAAGTTGGGTTGCGACATCCACAAAGTAAAGGATAACCACAGCAGGACAGATGCACATGCCAGCAAGTAGCACAGGAAGCCAGGCAAAAGGCCCTGTGCTCTTTTAAAGTTTCTTCATATACATATTTGTAGGTGGCCACCAGAAGGGTCACCCACTCTGGGAGAAATTTCTCCTTCCTTGTCAGTCCTTTCTAGAAATGCCCTCACAGGCCTGCTGAAGAGGTATGTCTCTTACCTGATTCCTTATCTGATCTAGTTGACAATAGAATTTAACCATCACTTCCCACCTATTCATTAAAAAAGAAAGCTTACTGTAAAACAGTTTGCCATGTCTCGCCAGCAACAGCAGCCTTCTAAATCTCCTGTTTGTGGGATGGCTTGATTCTATCACTTTCTTTTGTGCCACACTTAATCTCATATTTAAATTCACTTTGATGTTCTCACAATGACAAAGGCATACAACATACATTTTTCAGAACATTTACCTTTGCTAAATGCCCTGTGGCTGTAATATAAATTGTTCTAATAGTACAAAATATATTTCAGGCACTATGTGCAGCTCTGGTGATTATTAGCATGGTGCATCTTGAATAACTCTTGAACTGTGAGTTAGAGAAGGTGAGTCTGGAAAAGGAGGTAGAGTGTGGCCACCTAGCTCCCCCGGGCACCAGTGCTTCACTGCGCATGGCTGCAGCAGTTCTGCTCTTGGAAGCAAGGATTGCCCTGCTCCTTGCTTCTTCCTTGCTCCTCTCCAAGACCCTCTATCACCGAAGCCATCTCTATGCCCCCTTCATAACCTTTCGGCTTTTGGCATTAGCAGAGGCCCATCCCGCTCTTCCCTTTATTGAGAATCATAGAGGCCGAGATACGTAGAGAATATTACCTGGGTCCTGGGTAAGGTGATCCGTGAGTGTAGATGCTTAAAATGGTGAGTCAGTCTATGTCACTATCAGCTCTTGAACAATTGAAGCCCCCATAGGATCTTTATTTTGTATATTTATGACATTGAGCTTAAGTCAGGCAAGCTGCCTCGAAAGCCTGGACAAGGGCTGATACTCATTGGAAAGATGGAAAACAAATGCTGGTGTGACAGGTTGGCTGTCAGGCTGGGACAGAGATGGAACCAGCTTTGGGAACTGTGAGCTGGCAGCGAGCAAGCAGTATGTCAACCACGATCCAGAAAAGAGACACAGTCATGTGAGTGGGGCAGCAGAGGAAGGGTTTAGGATAAAGTGTACAACTTGATAAGCTTATGGTTCAAGAGCTCCTGATTCCTCCTGTGGAAGATAAAGCTTCAAGAATCTTCTCATCTGGAGCAAGAATGAATCTGCAAGTACCTGAGAACTACCCAAGGAGGACTATTTGTAGAGGGAATTTAGTGGGGCCCTGAAGATGTGAGGACACCAAAGAGATTGTGTATTTGGGAAAATATAAGAGTTAATAGATGCCAAAAGCCTGACTCTGCCTTCTTTACTTTTATATCTAGAGACTTGATTAGATAAGATAATCTGACAGCCACTATTGTTTGATTAGAACCCATTACTCACCGTCAGTGAGTGGCAAGCTGAGCAGGATTTCTGACTGAAATGCTTTTCAAGGTGCCTTCAGGAAATCAAATTCACACATGGCTGGCCTTTGCAAGGCTGGACACAGAGCCCCAGGCTTCCTTTCACGTGCCTTTGTCACTATCTTAACATTTTGAACAATTGCTGAACATGGAGACACACACTTGTTTTGCACTTTTCTCTGCACAATACAAAGTGGGTTCTGGGTATGTGCCATTCAGCCATCCACCAGGCTTGCCACAGGCAGCCGCTGACTCGATGGGTACAGCTCTGCAGGCTTCCTCTCCACCGTCTGGTATATTTAATGCTCTGTGGAACATTCCACACCTAGGTGGTGAGTAGAGTTGGGTTATAGTCATATTAGAGTGACTTGGGTTCATCATTAACCATAAACTCCTCAAAAATAGGCTTCACATTGATCCCTCGAGCCTGGCCCAAAGATTTTCATTGAATACCTTAGTGATCACATGTGTAGTGCAGGTAGAGTTTGGTTTTTCACTTTGGTGTGTTGTGTGTGGGGTGAGTGGGGATCTGAGAGGAAGAGGGGTTGGAAAGATTGTAAGAGCCATGGTGGGGGCGAATATCCTAAGTCATTGCCCCCTCAGCAACAACAACACAAAGAAAAAAAACTGGCTATCTCTTAGACAATCCATAACCATCTATCCCATGGACTGCTCCAGCAAGCCCACCAAGGAGGGCCCCCAGCAGATTGGGGACAGGGAGAAGGGAAATAAGGGGACCATCACAAGACTTGCTCATACAATTTATCTAATTACTGACAATAAGTATGGGGAGGGAGAAACTTCAAGGAATTAGAGGTTTAAAGAGATTTGTGTCTCCAGGATTCAAACTGCACATGAGGTCAAGTTCCAGAGGAATTCAAATATGAATTCAAACTGAAGCAAACTGAGGAATGCTCTAGAATTTCTCTCCCTCCATCACGTTGAGTACTCCAAAGGTTTCTCTTGGCCCTCCACACACAAGTGCTGTCATGGGCTCTGTGTGACCATTTGCAGTTGTGAGTACCATGAAGTGTCCTTTATGGAGTAGAAAATTGAGGCAGATGATGAGTTAAGTTTGCATTCTGATAGGGTCTCAGATGCTCCAGCCTCCTGAGGAAGCGTATCCAGCATCATGGGCAGCCTGCTGGCCACCTCTTTCTCTGACCTGAGGCATCTCCATTGGGCTCCTCCACTGTGCAGAGCCTTCAAGAATGTGTAGCTGGCGGAGGAATGAATGTCTAGGCAAAGACCTGCTGCAAGCCACCCCTTGCTGCTTTCCTGATGACAAGGTGAATCGGTGAATCATTCACTTCACATCCACCAAGCATTTGGCTTTGAACAAAAGCACAGAGCTTGCAGAGGGCTGGAAGATCCCTGGGGGTGGCAGGTGCTCCGTATTAACATAACATCAAGTTTTGTCAAGCAGAACATTCGCTCATGCTGCTGATGCATGGAGCTCCCCAAAGTTTCGAAATATGTAAAACTGACTCACCGGCATCTTTACACCTGGACGAACCTCTTAATGGCATCTCTCCCCATCGCTCTGCCCAGCAGCAGACTGCAACACAGAGCTTGGCCATCCTCCCCCTTCCTGCCCCGTTCCCTCCCTTGCCTCATCTCTCAGTAGTTCCTTCCTCCCAGGCTTTCCTGCACTGAGCCATTTTTCTGGAGTTGTCATGTACTGCACCGCCTAACTGCTACATCTGAGCATGGCTGAACTAATGATGCAGCAATTAAGAGTGATTAGGGTTACTGATAATAAAGAGGCTTCATAAATTTGATTAAGTATATTCATTAATGAACATGTTATGGGTGTTCCTGTGGGGAGTGGGATGGAATGAAAGGTAGGGAAGAGAGGAAAAAGAAACACGTGTAATAAATGTTCTAGTGTGCCTCTGGAGATGAGGAGGGGGCTGAGATATTTGACAGGAAGAGCAGAAGTCTCTGGTGGCTTGGACTTTGAGGAAATGGCAGCAAAATCACTATCCGAAGAACATCATTCATTTCTGTACAGAGTTAGTGGGAACAGGATGAGGGCTGTGAGACAGGGTAGCGGAAGAGCCCCAACAATCACCTGAAATACCTGAAGCTTGAGATGTTTTAATTGCTTTTCCTGGGGGTGAGCAGCTGAATCTGTTATTAATTATCACAAGCACAGCTCTTTCCTTCCATTCCCTTGCCAGCTCTTCCCATGGGATAAAGCATGGCCATGCATTCCTGTGCCTTGACCCTTTCTTGCTTGCTGAGGGATAGTGGTGCCATGTGAAGGGCAGCCTTCTCCATCTCTGGCTTGTATCAAGGTCTTGGAGTGCCAGGGAGACCAAGCATAGGGCCGTTGTTGTCCGTGCCGTACCCAGCACCTGGGAATACTTCACCAACTCTGACCACAATTCAGCAGTGGCATTTCAGGGAAGAATGCTTCTCAACTCCATCTCCACATGGCACATGCAGATTCCAGGTGGTCTAAGTAAACCTGGATGGAAAGGGGGATTTTGTAATAGGAGGTCTTGTGGGGGCAGCTAAGTGGTAGAGTACATGCTTAGCATATGGGAGGACCTCAGTTTGATCCTCAACACCAATACTTTTCTATGTAGAAGTGGGATGCTTATTAGAGGAACCCTTGCTACATTTCCCAGGTACCACTTAGCTGAAAGTGGTTCATTGCATGCAATGTATTCTACCCTGGAATAGTCTCCCTTGAGACTTCCCAGATAAAAAAGGCCATTAACTTGACTCTGGTTACTGGTACTTCAAAGAAGTTATCTCAAGTGACTTTTAAATCACTCAATTATTTTTAAAAAACCAATTGAGAGAATGTGCCCTTATTTGGCTTCAAGTAATCTGAGTTATCATGAATAGTGTAATTGTACCTCCCCGGCCCCTCTGGGTGTCAGTTAGGAAAAACCTGGGTTCATCACAGCCCTCTCTGTGATCCTGTATTTGTGTGCAACAAAGTGTCCCTGGGAAGATTTTAGCAAGTGGAAGGCTGTGTGTGCTCACTCTTTCAGTACAACCTCAGCCGAAAGGAAATATTGAACCTGCTTTATAAAATGCACATTCTCATCAGTACCTGATACTCAGCAGAGAGACTCTGCAGGCCCGATGGAGTGTGCCCTCAACTACTTTTGCTTGTTGCTTGTGTTGGTCAGAGGCTCTGCAGTCTTATCAGCAGAGTCACAGCTGTACCTTGGGGTTTTAAACTTTTTTCTTTATTATCGATAATTAGTTACACTTAATGAGCAAATTATGTGTTGATGTCCCCAATTCCCCTATTTCCCTCTTCCCTGTCCCCAATCAGCTGGATATCCTCCTCCGTGGGCAGTCTGGATCAATCCATGTGGTAGGGGGTTATATAGATAGCCTAGGAGTCAACCTGGTTCCACCCCCGTTGTATGTTGTTATTGAGGGGATCAATGTCTCTGAATATTCTCCTCCACCATGGCTCTTACAATCTTTCTGCCCCCTCTTCCGCTCAGTTCCCTGAGTCATGGTGGGTGAGTATTAAGGCTGCTTTATTGTTGAGGTCTTAGGGGCCTCTGGACTTCTGCTTTAGGTTGTGTTGAAGATATTTTGTGTCTGTCTGGCTGGCTTATCCTGTGTTGACTGATTGGCTATGGTTATAGGTCTCTTGCTTATCCCATCACTCTCTGTGGGGTTCCATGTGGATCCTCCACGGTGGGTCTGGGGTGACTCATCTCTTGCCAGGAAGTCAGCTATCAGCCTGCGGCTCATTGGTAGTGTTGGAAGAGCCACAGTTCTCTCACTGACTTCTGAAAATACAAACAGAATCTCCATCGGAGAGTGAGATCAGTATAGGTTAACTGAGATACACATTTCTGAATTGGCTAGATTCTATTGTGAGTAGCCTCTTTGTAAATCACTTGTAATGTGAATTTCTCTGGATCCTTGCCATGTTTCCCCTCTCACTACCTTTCAGAGAAGCCCATTTTAACTGAAAGAAATTAAGACTGTGAGGAAATCATCAAGACCTAAAGTTAGGTTGTGGGACTGTTTTGTAGGGGAGGCCAAGTAGTAACAAAGTTTTTGTGTCACTTGAGCAACTACACTCCCTAGGGAGAGCCTAAGGAGATCCCTGAGTGACAATGAACTCCTCTTGGGGAAAAATGACGGTGAGATCCAGTGATCCTAATTGGTTTGCTCGCTATGTACCTAGCCACCACTGCCAAGTGTCTTCGGGGACACCTGACCCTTGCTTTGGAGGAGGAGGTCAGCATTTAGTTATAGAGTATCCTCGGTGTTGCGTCTTCAGAGCCAAAGAGGAATGCAATGTCTATCAAAAGCTTTAAAACATAGGTACGCTATAACCAATTTCATTTCTAATAATTAAATTTTAGAAAATAGATTTTATGTGTATGATGCTCATTGCAATCACAAGAGCTAAAATACAAGGAGTATCCAACAACTGGGGAATGCTTACACAGCTCATGGTTAAATCATTCAATGTAATATTATATAGTCATTGAAAACCATGTTTCAAATAATGCTTTAAGGCATTTGAAAATACTATTGATGGGACCTTAAGTGAAAATAAACAAAATTCAAAGCTGTGTATCTAGTTTTAAATATCTATCATATATACTTTACACTGGCAATTATCATTGCATAAAATTTACAATGAATGTAAAACAATATTTTTATAACCAAAAACCAATTTATATACTTTTGCTCATTGTTTTATGATATAAAGAAGGAGGCAAGACTAAGTGCATAGGTAAAGAGTAGCATTTGTAAATCCATGTAGGGCGTCAAGACTGAAGGGAACCTGCCCAAGAGCTATGGTTCTCTGGAGCGGTACCTGTAACCTGGCAGGGAAGCTGGCATGAGAAGAGGTCATGTTGGGCTCCAGAAACCTTTTAGAGGAACTCCATAAAGAGGCAATGGAGAAGCCATTTAGGGAGGTAAGAAGGGGCAGGGTTTCATTGGCATTTCAGGTGTGGAACAAGTGAAATGGAAGACTGGAAGGCAGATGCTATGAATAATGGAAAATTAACTTACAAGAAGATTTCAGAGGTTCCAGTCCATGGCCACTGGGCTAAATTTCTTCTGCTGTGGTGAGGCAGAACAATATGATTGGGAGTATGTGATGCAGAAAGGTTTCTCTCCTCATGGTAGACAGAAAGGAGAGAAAGAGGGGGGAGTGAGAGAGAAAGGGGTCAAGAATATAGCATACTCTCAAAGATGATTCACCCTTCTAAGTTTCATCAACTCCCAACAGCTCTCAAATTATGAACCCATTAATGATCAATATACATCAGCGAGACCAGAGCCTTTGTGATCTAATCACTCCCTCAAAACCCCACATTTTAGCACTGCTGTTTTTAGGACTGAGTCTCCCACACCTAGACCTTTGGGGGACATTCAGATCCAAATCATAACAGGCCAGTGGGCTCTTCATGTCAGATAGAGAAGCACACCATGAAGGCCTGCTTCTGATGCCTCACATACATATCATAGTTCAAGTTCTAACTTACCTTGAATTTAGCTTAAATTTCAGGGAATTGTACCATTCTGGCTCATGCTGTGCATGTCTGCACACCTTGTCCAGAGTGCCATTGCCTTATTTGGGGCCAGCATGATGCAGTATTTCTTTCAAAGCTCATGCCTACTTTCACCCCTCCATGGTGAGCTGAAAACCTGTGGCATGGCTCCTTCCCTGCGCTACTCACACAATGCCTTTGATTATTGCCTGCCTTCATACAACTACATCTAACATATCTCATGACTTTGGGGGGCAGGAACTCTTTGCCTTTCAAGTAATGAAGTCTTAATACTAATAGCTGTTTCAAGGTGATCCTATCCACCCCAGCATTTTATAGCATAGGTGGCACATTCAGTGACTTGTTCAAATCAGCTGGTGGTGAACTAAAAGTCATTTGTTCCTTAACCAACTACTTAGTGAGTCATGTCTTCAAGAAACAGGGCACTTGGCAAATACTTGTTTATTAATTGAAGGGATGATTTATTGACTATATCTCAGGACCCCTATCATCAGGTCTTCATCCCTTAGACCCATCCTACCACAAAGGGCCAACGCTCTGTTGGGAAGATCAAAGGTTCAGTATCTTAGTGTGACTGCACAGATGAGGAGCAGTAGAGCCAGAGTTCAAATTCAGGGCCTGTTGCTGTTCATTCTGTGCCCTGTCCCTACCCCGCCCCCCACACCAGACTGTTCTGCACTGGGGCCAGGTATAGAGGTGGAGTCTTCCATAGCAACTTTGTTTTCAAAGTCAAACACTGTCTGTTCTTCAGCCATCCAATAAAGCTCTTGACAAAATTGTCTTCAGTTAAATATCTGCCTTTAAGTTCATTTTCTTCTCACAAAAGAGCCCCAACATTTTGTTTGGTACAGGAGAGAGGTGAGTTTTATTTTTCCATGGTAGATGTGCACCTTGGTCAATTAGGTCTACAGTCTCAAAACAAGAGCAGTCAGTGGGAGAAAGAAAGAAAATTTTAACATGCCAGAATAATGAGATCTGTGATTTCAACACTTACTGGGTCAAAGACACATACAATGTATTATCTGTAGTGCTTTCTTCCTGACATTTGGGGAAATTGCATTTATGCAGAGGACACGCGTGCTGAAACGTGGTACTCCACTGATGCCACTCAGAGTTGACAGACTGAAGTCTCTCCTGCCAGAGCCTGAAACTTGATATTCCTCAGGGAGACTGAACACAGCCCAGCCCAGGAGACCGTAAGAGTCCTGAGCCCTGCTGGGCCACCTGTTTGTCCTGCTGTATGAACAACCCAGAATCCTTATAGGAAGCTGGCTGGTTAGTTTGGTGAACAGGGACCATCATGCCTCATTTAATGTTTAGGAGACATGCATTTTGGTAATGTTTTAGTGTGCTGACCCATCTAAGATGGCTATGATGTCACAGGTTATATAATCTGATGAGGCTCATCTTAAACTGAAATGTTACACAGCACATGACTGTATATGCAGTGATCTTGTGAAGCATCTTAAATGTCCAGAATGAAGTTCTCTTCCAACCCAACATCTTCCTAGATGCCCTTTCTCTTCTAACCTTTCCAGTGTATCTGATTTTTGGGCGTCAGTCCTAGGCTTCTTTTGGAATAAATGTAGATTTCTGCTGGATGCTCCTCCTGTTCCTTCTAAGGGGCACCAAAGGAATGCGACCTGCTTTTCTGAAGCCAATGCAGAGGCAGGGAGTTTATTTCTCTCTTGTGAACACCTCATGCTCCCTCAGGTGTCACCACTCTCTTTGTCTGCAGTGGTAGTGATGAAGTGATTGATTATCCTGCCTCATATGTCTTGTGTAGTTTAAATTTAATCCAGCCACACAATAGGCAGAGGGGGAAATGCGCATGAACACACACACACACACACACACACACACACACACACACACAGGCAAGATATGATTCTCTTGGTTGATGGTGTTTGTCCAATTTCCCCTAGGACATAACACTTCAAAAAGAAGCTTCCCTCTGCGCTCAACCTGGGATCTGTTATCTCATGCAGTTTTATAGCAGAGACTTAGCAGCTGGTTAAATGGTCTCACAGCACATTTCATATCCACCGTTCCTCAGAGACTGGTATTTTCCATGGCAGTCAACTGAGGTGGTTGGACTGATGACTAGCTCTCAAACATTTTTAGAGCAGAATTCATTTTCCAAAGGAGACTCTCACCTAGAACTCTAGTGTCAAAAACAGACGAGAAGGATGAGCTCACTCCTCAGCCAGCCAGACTCTGCTTTTTGGCTAGGTTCTTACAGGCATGGAGGACATCTTGAAGGGTCTCTCAGGAGCCCAGGTGGCTGTAACACTCATTTGGAAGGCTCCTGGGCCAGATGAAGAGCCCTATGAAGCCCAAGGGTCAGAGAGATTGAGCAGTTTCCCAGGATCACATGGCAAGTGTGCAGGTAAGTTAGGCTGTAACCTGGGATTTCTACCTTCATGCACACTGAACACATTGAGGCTTTGTCAAGGATGTGGAAAAGAATTGTTCTCCTTGCCCTAGAATCAGTGATAAAAGGTCCAGAGCTGAATACAGGGACTCTGAGTGCCAAATTTTAAAGATCCCCACTGACAACTGGACCAGAACTTCCTAGAGTGTCCTGTCCATGGCAGTATTGAGGATCCTTCAGCCATTAGCCTTTCTCCCCATCACTGAGCATCCTTTAGTGAGATGGGAGGCTGAAAGGGTCACTCATGGAACTGTCTGCTTGGTGTGTGTTGTGCGGAAGGAGCAACGGTAATAGTGAAGGAGGGAGCAGTGGGAACTTCCACCCCTCCTCACATTCAAACCAGAAGAGGAGAGGCCACTTATAAAAAAAAATAGAAAATGAGTATTCTCTTTCCTGGTTGGGTGTCTTACCAAGGGACCTCATAAAGCTTTCTCACAGTGAGAGAAAGAGAATTAGTGGGATTTGGACAAGGGACAGACATGAGCAAATCTTCCAAGATGTGCTACACAGAGAGCAGTAAGCAATAATCAATCAGATTTTACTGGGAAGCAATGAAATCCACCATGGGTGGACTTAGAGTCAAAGGGGTACGTCCTCCTCCAACATGAGATGTGGACAGACCACATCCCCATTTCCTGAAAGTCCCTTAAACCCCAGGTTGTGCTAATGATAGAAGTGGAAAACTATAACTTCTGCAGAGCATAAAATAAAAGTTAGAAAGTAGACTAAAGTTCTTCTTTTTAGTTTTTAATGGAAATTTGCATTAGTTTTCTTTTGCTGTGGAAAAGATCCCTAAGATAAATAACTTAAAAGAAGACAAGTTAATTTTGGCTCATTTCTGATGGTTTACTCCATAGTCACTGTCCCATTGCCATTGTGATGAAGAACATAATGGTATAAGTCCACAGAAGAGGAAACTTGTTCACCTCATAGTAGCTGAGATGCAAAAAGAAAAGAGACCTGAGTTCCAATATCCGCTTCTGTGACATATCCTCAATGACCTAACTTCCTTCCACCAGGACCCTTTTTCTAAAGGAATTTTAGATTGATTTTCTTGGACAAGGACTCCGACTAAAGAGCAAGGCAAAGAGAGAGAAGATACCTGAATCTAGCTTCAGGGAAAATATTAGGATGTATTCATCAACATAGCATTTAAAATCAAAGTGCAAGCAGAATTCCATAATGCTGGCAGCTAAGCCCCGGAGCATCAGGGAAAACACGGAGCACTTGGCTGTGCACCTAGCCTGAGGCTGAAAGTCTACGAAGAACTCAAAGTTTGGATCCATGTTTAGTACTCAAAAGATCCAAAATGAGGATGGAATGATATTCTGGAGACTGGAATCCAGGCTAAGTTCAACAAGTGGGCAGAATATTATCCCACTTGTGAATTGATAAACATGCAAATCTTAAATTCTGCTTTCAGAGCTTTATAAGGCCCAGAAAGTGTTTTAGACTTGCCTTGTCTGGGGTACAAAATGTGAAGAGAGAAGAAACTTTAAACAATAGAACCTGGACCTCATGGAACTATTCATTTGCTTGCTGGGGACAAAGTGTACACCTCAGAGTTACAGTCACGTCTAAAATCTCAAATGTGTGGTGAGTACCTAGACAGAGCGCTGAGAGACTCGATGTTCTCTTCCCTCCTCAAGGAGAGCAGAGTTGATAGCAGTCACTTGGAGATACTTCCCAGATGGTTTGTGGCCTCTTCTCTCTCCTTTCAATCTTCCCAGTATAAAACTAGTTTCCCAAGATGGCCTGAATGAACCATATCCGTGGTTCATTCCATGACAACTCCCAATTCATGTGCAATTTAGCTTGCTTTATGGCTCAAGAGTAACCAGTAGAATGTGGCAAAAGGTGACCATGAGTTTGAACTTGTAGTTTTACTTTCTTAGAATTTGTATTTATTATGTATTTGCAATGAGGGGGAGGGGCTCCAGGGTGTCTTGCCACAGTGAATGAACTCCAGGAGCATGTGCCACTTTGAGCCTCTGGCTTTATGTGATACTGGAGAATTTAGCCATCTCTCCAGGCCCCATGACAGTTTTACTCTTTTGCTTTTGTGAGTCCTCAGCCACCAATTCTAGCCATCCTGTGGAAAAGCCCCATGGAGAGGTCATATTGAATAAACCATGTAGCGTCATGAGTCTACTTGATGGAGAGAAAGGTCCAATACTCCACCATCTCAGCTGAGTCCTGTCCTGCCTCATATACCAAGGTGCCGTATATGTATGTGAGCCACCTGGGACCTTTCAGCCCAGCCCCAAGATGAAAGAACAACCACACAGCTGAACTCCAGCTTCCAATTAGTTCATCCGAAGCAACTAAGCCATCACATTTTGGGGTGGTTTGTTACATAGCCACAGATAACCAAAATTAGAGCTCTGTAAGCAAACAGGGTCTGATTTGAAGACAGGCTTTCCAAAATCTACAATGTGCTAGTGGGACCAGAAAGGGAATCCCTGTTAATTACACCTTTCCATCTCTCCATTTTCTTAACCACAAATGGAGTTTCCAGGATACAGAAATCTATGTCCTTTAGTTATCACCAGATAACAAGATTCATATACAGGGCCAGGCAGGTGATGGCACTAGACGCTGCATGCAAAAGGACGGTATTTGCTGATATTTGATGGTAGCAGTGATGACAGGTAATGTTGTCTGTTTCTAGACAAGGTTCCATCTCACCTGCGGCTTCCCTGTGGAACCCGAAGAGGCCCCTTTTCTGCACAGCCAGACCAATAGAGAAGCAGCGACTGAAGGCTGAGCCCACCCCAGGCTGCAAGCAGCTCCCCAGGGGCTCCTTTGATGATGATGAAATTGACTCATGGTGATGTAAAGTGGGCCTCTCTGTCCAGCAGCTGATCTTTTCGGGCAATTATTTGGAAGTAATGAAAGTGAATGCATGACATTTAGAAAGAAACTCCTCTGTCAGCAGGAAGGCTGCCACATTCTCCGGCACCTCTGAGAATACACTGAGCTTGAAATAATGTTCATTTTAGCCAAGTTGTAAATTACGAGTGTGTTGGGGTCCGAGGGGATTTATTACCATTTGGAGAAGGTTATTGGTCCTTGTGCAAGGCTGCTGCATATGGTGCCTGTTACAAAGTGGCTGTGTTGTGAAGTTTGCAGCAAGGGGAAAAGTACCTTTCTTGGCTTCTTTTTTGCTCTTTTTTCTTTTTTTTTTTTTCACAGCTTCTCTCTGGAGGCTTCTTATTGCTAATGTTCCCCAGAAACACCAGCAATAAAGAGCACAATGTTGCAATCTGTTTTCCAATTGTTGCTTGGATTTGATGTGATATCATTGATGACCAATGACAGTGGGTCTCTTGATGAGTGGTTTGGCCACTCCGGTGTCCCAGGGTCAGGAGAGGGCAGGGAAGCTGGTTATATACAGTGCATGCGTGGAGGGCCACCAGTAAGCTTGGGCTCTTCCACAGGGCTCACCTCTCACTGCCTTGCTCTTCCCAGTGTTCAACTGGAAGATCAATTTTGGGAGACCACTATGCGTGGGGAGGAAGCAAAGGCACTGTCCTGGTCATCTTTGCTCATAGTTTGAAAGTTCAAATTCAGGATCGTGGTCCCAATGGTTTGGTTTCTGATGAGACGGAGCTTGCATATGTCAGAATTGTTGGCCCTATCATGAGCCAGAGAGGAGAGAAAAGAGGAGAGGCAGGCAGGAGCTAGGATCCCACATTCTCCTTTCAGACATGCCCCCAAAGATCCTCAGATCTCTCCCTTTAGGCTCCACCCTTAAAGTACCTCAGTACCTCCCAAAGGGGCCACTCTGAGAACAGGCTTTTACCTGTGGCCCATGTTCAAACCATGATAGCAGGAGCCAATGACTTGGTAGTATTCATCTTTCAATCACTCCAGGCTTCATTTCTTGTTTTGAGGGAGTATTAGTCCTTTCTCAAAAGATTAACATGCCTCGAACTTGAATTTAAAACAGCTTCTTTTTCTTGGCAAAGATGCTATTTGTATTTGGGCTGTGACATAGAGGACACATCTCTGCCCTTGGAGTCTGAAGGCCAGAACTTGAGTCTTGGTTCTTCCATTTGTGTGTCCTTGGAGAAGTTTATTGACCTTCAGTTTCTCTAACTATGCCAGAGATTCAGAGGAAATAAAAAGTCCTTTCTTCTGGCCTCATCATGTTGCTTGTGAAGGTTCATTTGGTGAACACATCCTTGAGCATGGCATGAAGGAGGTAGCCCTTGCATGCCAAGATGGGAGGATGTAGCCTTGTAAGCACTTTGTGTATTGTAATGGACATCAGTTAGTTTGACTGCATGTTAAATTGATTTTCTATTGCTGCCTAGCATGTTACCATGACTTAAAATGCCATCCTTTGATAATCTCAATTTCTATGAATCCGAAGTCCAGGTCTGTGTTACCTGGGCCTTGGTCAGAGTCTTCTCAGGTTAAACCAAGGTATCCACCAGGTTATGCTATCATTGAGTTGAGGCTCAGCAACCTCTTCCAAGTTCATTTGGATATTAGAAGAATCTGTTTCCTTGTGATTGTAAGACTTGTATCCCTGTTTTCTTGCTGGGTGCTGGCCAGCGGTTACTCTCAGAAGACAGACAACCCTCAGGTCTTAGGCATGTGAACTCCACCACACCCCTCCCCCAGGAGACTGTGCCTTTTGATTATATTAATAATTTTAGTCTATGTTTCATTTTCTTCAGATTCAATTGTCTATAGTCTTCTCTTCCCAAAGCACTACATAGGAATTTCCAGAAATTAATAAGTTTTAAACTGAATGCCATTCTGAAAGGTATAATGGAATCTTATGCAGTCTTGCTCAATCCTAGCTAGGAAATGACTCTTCCCTTTGCCCAGTGTGTACACATGTGCACATTACCAGCTTCGTCACATAGTAGCCTTCTTGGATACTGGACCAAGTGCCCCAGAGTCCTAATGCTTACACGTGTGTAAGGGTATCTGCTGGGCTGTATATTGCCAGAGGATCAGGAGCACTTCTGAATGTCATGGTCAACCAATCAATGATCTAATAAGAGTGCTATATATCACTCTTGCCCACACCCAAGGATGGCTATTGCATGGTGTATGTATGCTAGGAATGGAATCGTGGGCCGTGTTAGGATCCTTTCTACCACTCATGTTCATTTCAAGATGGTTCTTGAGGCATGTGGCCCTCTGTCTTTTGCAGGCAACACAGACTCATCCTCTCACTGCTTTTCCTTGGGGACAGAACAACAGAGAGCTTTACTGCATGTCAGGCTTGGTTTCTCCCCACCTGTCCCCCCTCAGCAGAAAGGGAGACCCTTATGCTCCTCGGTCACCTATAGTCCCACAGACTTGGTTTTACCTTTTTCTGTTACCATCCTTGGGGAATCTCAGAACTGGAGGGTTACTTGGGCATCTTCTAGGTGTGTGGTTTCTAAGTACCTGGCTAGTAAGAATTACCAGGAAGTTATTTAAAACAAGCTCATAGGGGTACCTGCTTCTGTACATTTGATTTGGGCCTAGAAATCAGTATTTTAATAAATTCATTACAGAATCCTTAAAGTCTGTGTTGGAGGAATGAGCTGAACCTGAGCTGCCTCTGGGTCTTTCTTCTTCAGCAGTATCTTTGAACTTTATGGGCCCTGTGTTTCCAATTCCCCCACAGTAGTCCTGTCCTGTGTTTGCAGCCCTCTCTTGGATATGTGTGAGATTTGCTAGTTGGCTGTTTAAACACACAGACTGTAGCCTCAGGCCCAAGGTGGTGTCATCCTGCCAGCCCTGATGGCATCTGGAGGCCCTTCCTGCCTTCTCCTCAGCTTTGTCATTGGGAATCTCCCAAGTTTTGCAACCCCTCCCCGCCACATCTTGAGCATTGTTCAGCCCAAATTGAGTTGTAGATGTGAATTATTTAGAGGTCCGATAGAACACTGTTGTATCAGTAACGGAGACGATCACTTTGTGGCCTTGGGGCAGTCTCTGCTGCTCGCTCCATCACTATTTCCTCATGAATAATGGAGGAGCCGCATTACTCCATGTGTGGAGGATTCATACCCTGAGCAACAAAGTTGCTTTGAAATTAATTTTCTCTACTAAAAGACTGACAGAAAATCAATTAATCACATTTTATTCCATATAGAAACAGTAAAGGAAGCAGGATCTATGGCTTGGGTCCTAGTCAGCAAATGCCCAGGGAGGCTGAGAGCTTTTCTAGGGCTCATATGAAGAGGGTGGCACTGGGAATCTATATGTTCTGCCCCCAGAGTGGGAGATAGGACACTGGGTTGGGGGACCTTGGCCTGCGCTATACTGAGGGCTTTCCTCTGGTGACTTCCTCATCACCTTAAACCTCCATGTTGTGTTCAAAGCCACCTCAAAGACAAGTCTCTCTTCTCCAAAGCAGACCATAGATATCCGTTCTCAGAGACATTCAGCTCCATCCCCAGGGTAAGCCTTTCCTGCCCACGGCACATGTCATGGTCCCTCTTTCCTGGGAGCACCCACCTTGTGAAGTCTGCTTACGTTACTTTGACCAATGTTGAATCTCAAGCATAGATCCCCCACGCCATGATTGTTCTCTCCAGAGTTTTCACACATGGGATGGCAGGAGAAATTACCCACCATGGATACCTATAGTTCAAGCAGAGCCTTGAACAAAAGAATCAGGTGATTAGTCATTAAATAGTTCTCAAGTCTGTGGGGCTTCAGAGGTGAGGTTTCTAGGGCTTCTGAGGTAAATCCACGCTGTTGAGAGCAAGAGAGCCATTCTCCCCTTTGGTAACACGCATGGCTTTGTTGAGTCACTTTGAGCCCAGAGCTGGGGCACACTTGTTGTATATGATGAAAATGAGAAAGAAGACAGATGTTTGGGATTGTTTCTCTCTGAGGAGGGCAGGCTTGTGGGTCGTGGACATGCAGATGACATTCAGCAGTTCCGTGGTACTGCCACTGAGCTAGACTCCACCTTGTGGTGAGCAGGAAACCATGAGGTCATGATGACTCCATCACTGCTCCTCTTCCTGTGATTAGCTGCTTGCACTTCTTGCGCTGTTACACCACTCCTCCCTTTCCACTTTCAAGGAACAAACCAGCTGCCTGCTTCTCCCTGAAGCTGACATACAGACAGACAAGTGGCTTCCTGGGATTCGGACACACTGCTGGCCAGGGCAGCTGTTGAGAAGGTGTAGTGCACACCTTGGCTTGGTTCTAGTGATACGTTCTTCTCTGGGTGGGGCATGTGCACCCCTGAGGTCCTCTGAGGGTGACCCTCTCCATGTAATGCAACAGCTCATCCCAGAGAAGCGAGGCAGGGACTGATGAAGCGGGGGCACCTCTTTCACTGTGACGGGAAAACTTGCTTTGACCACAGATTACTTAGAAATCCAGTTTTTCCAAAAAGTCATTTTAGGTGAACCATGGGAGTTCCTATTTAAAGATGCTGGGTGGAGATGGACTTTGGTGAGGAAAAACGAATGCTTTAGCCATATGGATTTTAACTCCTCCCAATTCTTGCTTAATTATACAGCTCCCGTTTTATGGCTGTGTTTTTCAGTGAGAGTACAGCTGAAGCTTTCAGGGACTCTGACTGTAGCTTTGTCCTGGAACATTCCTAAAGAGGGTACACCCGCCATGGTACTTACAGCCTGCTCCACCTCTCCAGGTAAGGCCCAGTCACCTTATTCTCCCTGCCTTGGAGCAGGCTGTACTAGAGAGGCCAGATACCTTCACTGTTTCCTCACCTGGGCCTTGGAGGGTGGAGGCTTTCGTGGTGGGTTTTCCATGAGGAACTCACATCCCCATGCCTCCTCCTGTTCTTATTCAGGGCATCATTTTGGATGGCATTACCAGACACAGTTGCCCTTCCTACCATGTGGATGATGTGAAGGACCTACTGCAGGAAAACAAGGGGGGGCAGTTGGCCTTGGGAGTAAAGACTCAGCTCAAGGGCATCTGTGTGTGCTTGGCCTGCTGCTGGGAGATATGCCAGCTATGGAGCCCAGCAAGGCCCTGGGCCCAGCACAGACAGGCTGGAGCCAGCACTCTCCATAGGCCCATGCCTATGAACTAATAAACCTACTCTATATAGAAGCTCTTTGTGAAGGGCTGTAGGATCCTTCCACTGCTGGTATGCATCAGAGCCCCTTGCCAAATCTCCAAGGGCGTTCTCAAGCAGCCTGGTAAAGCCCTGCAGTGGGTGCAGCTATCCAAAGGGAGGCCAGTAGAGTAACAGCTCCAGCTGGGAACTGCAAAGGAACCAAGCCTTGCTGATGCAGTGGCCTCTGTCTCACCATCAGCATTTCTGTCTTATCTATTCTACTTCCTCATGAGCTTGCTATGAGGATTGTAACCCCCTTTCCACAGATGAGGAAACTGAAGTTCAGTGTGTTAAGGTAACAGTTTGAATGGAGTCCAGCCTCTTGATCCTAGGTTACTACTTTCTGTCACCCCAAGGAATAGCATGCAGTCAACAGGCACACTATGTATGTGTAAATGAATTTTCATCCTAAGTAAAGAATGTCCCCGGGCACTTGTAGACTGAATGACTACAGACACACTGACATACAGATTGGACAGTGTGTCTAACAATTTGATTCAACAAATATAGAACCCTCATTAGGAGCCACACACAGGGCTGTAGTAATAAGAATCAGATGTTGGAACAATTGGAAAATAAGACCATATGACTATCAGCTTCTAGATTCTATTTTTATTGACCATAAGACATTAGCCAGGAAATGATCACTTCTCAAGCAACATCTCTGTTAGAACCAATGTTTGATGTTTCACAACTATTGCATTCATGTGGGGGGAATGCATGGGAGTGTAGAGGTTGAAGGACAACCTTGGATGTCATTCTTCATGTCCTGCCCCTCTTTAGAGAAAAGGTCTCTCATTGCCATAGAATTTTCCAAGTAGGATAGACTGGCTGTCCATAGAGCCCCAGGGATCTGCTGGTTCCTAGTGAGGTTGTTTTTTTTTTTTAATTTTTTGGAATAGAATCCTGGGCCTCGTGCATGGTAACCAAATGCTTTACCACTGAGCTATTATCCTCAGACCTATGATATACTCTTGAGATGAATAAAATAATATCCAAAATAAAATAATAAAATAACATCCAATCTTATATTTGAGTTAAGAAAAAAGGCTCAGAGAAGTCAGACAGCTTGCCCACGTCCAATAGTTGACAGCAGACAAGGGTGGGATTCCTCCTGGGCCAACCTAATCCATAGTCTGCAGTGTGCACAATCTGGTCCAACCTCAATGTTGCTCTCCAAAGCCTTAATGAAGTCTCTTGATGCCATTGGTTTGGCTGTGGTACTAGCTGTACTTAAGCCTCCTTTTTTGTCCATTGAGTCCTTTTCTGCAACATGAAGAGACTGACTGCAAAGGGAAGGAGAGATCAGGCCCTGTCACCAGCCCTGTCTGGTGAGAAATCTTGCTGGCAAACAGGATTGACACTAACATGTAATTTGCATGTAAATTC
>PVHP010017613.1:0-34299 GCA_004024765.1 Zapus hudsonius | reverse complement strand
CTGGAAGTTATTTTTATTGTCACGTTTCTAGACATGAGTGAATCCTGCTACTCCTCTAACGTGGGAAGAAGTGGCAGTAATTGACACTCAGGACACGGGAGAGTGAGGTCATGTCGCTGTTTCACTGTAGCACCGATACCAACTCCAGTTGGATCATCATATTCATCCACTCAACAAATAGTTATTAAGTACTTATTACTAGGTACATAGTAGCAAAAAAAAAATGTGGAGTGAGTTTTTGAAGTCATGGAAGTTTCCACTCTCAGAAACAAAGTCTTTTTCATCAAAACCACTCAAATCATAATCGCTCCCCCAGCTCATTGCCCACTCATTTCTAGGGTCAGCTCCCAACTATTAAACTCAACTAGTAACTACTACATAAGAAGTATCAGATCCTAACATGTACTTTTGGTCATTTTTCTTATGTGTGAAATTTAACTGTACTTGTATATGTAATGAACAGAGTAGTATCTACTTTATTAAAAATGACATTCATCTAGATTAAGTCCACAAGCTGAAATGAAGTAAATGGTCATGTTTAGCCAAGCACACTAACCTGTTTGTAAGTATGCATACATGTTTTGAGATTACAAGGTGGTATTTTATAATTTTCCCAAGAGAAAATCACTTTTTATCAGCTGTGGCTTGTCTCAGAGGGACACTTTTTATTAAAGGAAGTTGATTAATGGGAAACTTAGTGGCAAAGACTGTCAAGAGGAACATGCCTCGTGAGATTTGAATTTGGGAGGAGGGGGGATTAGACAGAGAATTGTTGAAGTCATGAATGAAACTGATTCTGGCAAGGAAGATGTTTAGATTTTTTTCCTAAATGCGATGTGACAGCAAGCACCCACGTGAAAATGCCCCAGCATGAAGAGACTAGAAACATGAGGTCGGGGGTCATCAGCATAGGGGGAGAAGCTATAGCAAAGAGTGAGAATCTCAGAAATGTGGCCTAAACAGTGAACAGTAGACACACCCGAGGACTGAGTCTTCAGGGAGAGTCTGAGCCCAGCTCCCAGCCCACCCCTCCCTTTCTACCCTCTAGGAGATCTCATCTGACAAGTGTCCACTCACAATTCCGGTCTTCATGAAAGCACAGTACGGAGCAAACCCTTAAGTATACATGCTACAAGCAAGCAAAGAAAAGAGTCCACAGGTAAGGCTGTAAAGGAGAGAGTCCCATAGGAAAAAGAACTTCTCTCTCCCAGTGTTTATGAAACATGCTAGGCTTCTATTAATAGAAGTAAGCAATATTTTGAAAGTTTTAGGAATCAACCGTGCTGTTCTTAAAGAAGTGTTCTGCAGTATTAGATGTGGCTGGACTTGAGGCTCAGGGGGTTGAGGAGATGGAACAGCAGTTAAAGGCACTTGTTTGCAAAGCCTGCTGGCCTGGGTTCAATTTGTCAGCTCTCACTCAAAGCCACACAGGCATTTGCAGTAGCAAGAGATCCAAACGTGTGCATGTGCACCACACACACACACACACACACACACACACACACACACACACACACAGAGTAAATAAGACTCAGAACCTACGACAAATATAAAACAAATTTATTTGAGGACATGGGGAATAATAAAAAGTCAAAACAACATTTTGCACATACTTATGTTTCTTGAATGAATATATCTAAAAATCAGGACAAGAGAGGGTAACGGGAAAAAATGTGACTCAAGTGCTTTAAATGCATGTACAAAATGTCACAGTGAAACTGATAATTTGGTGCGATTACTATAGGCTTCAAAGAAAGCAGAATCCAGGCAGAGCACTACTCTATAGAGCAGTGCTGTCCTCCTTGTCCGGGTTTTCTGTCCTTTTAGTTATTTATGGTTAACTGAAGTACAAAATTATTAGGCAGAAAGTTCCAGAAATAATTCATGTTAGAAAACAGAGAAGAAAATAGCCAGTACGCATTCCTCCCTTAGGAAGTGCTCCTCTCAATAGCCAGAGAAAGCTTAGGCTAACCGACAGCCGATGGAACACACAGAGGGGGCTTGTCCTAAACTAGATACAATGGATAAAGCTTATAAGCAGTATTCAAAAAGACCTTTCTATTTCCAAGTAATTTCACTGCATTCCAGGACAACAGAATATTAGAATTTAGGCTAATTTCCCAAATAACTCATTTCATAACTAGTATAAAGATTGTCATGGTTCATTTTAAAATTGAGATTGAATTAGAAACAAAATATTTAACAGAGAAATAGTCATGTCTCAACAAGAAACACAAAATCCTAAATTGGCTATCTGATAAAGTTGCTAAGGAGTTTGGTGAATAGGTTTTGATACTGAAATTTGACTCATAAATGGCTTGAGACTTCTTTGGACACCACCCAATGTTGTCGGAGCTTCTCCCTGGGGTGTACGTGGGGGTTTTAATTATGTCGTTCTGCTTGCATAGTAACTATCTGTTCAAGGACAGCTTCATATCAGGCATCTGTAAGAACAAACTCCTCTCCCCACAGAGGGTGGATTGCCTCAGAGACTCATTGTTTCTTTTTCCTAAAGATGTTGAAATTCTGGAAGCCACAGCTTACTACTTTAACAGCAAAGATCCATACTGATAGTAGGGCTTCTACAAGAATTGACATTCACTTTCAGGTACCTGGTACCTGTCACATGAGTTTAAGGATGGAGGTCACATAGACTATTATTAGGATGGATAGTCATTAATAAGAATTTTCTCAGGCTGGAGAGATGGCTCAGCAGTTAAGGCACTTGCCTCCAGTGCCTAAGGTCCCAGGTTCAATTCCCCCAGTACCCACATATGCCAGACCCACAAGGTGGTGGCCCTGGTGTGCGTGCTCTCTCTCTCTCTCTCTCTCTCTCTCTCTCTCTCTCTCTCTCTCTCTCTCTCTCTCTCTGCTTGGAAATGAATAAATATTAAAAAAAAAAAGAATTTTCTCTAAATGGTCATGAATTTTATAGTTCTATGTAGTATAAAGAATACTTTGCTTTATTCTTAAGAAAAATTAGCCAGAAAAAAATGGACATCAAATTGAGAAAAAATAAAATCACAAAAATGGTAATAGTGTCTAAATCATGAAGCAAACATCTTGGAATAAAATATCCTAGAATCCCCAAAGAGGAAAACAGAAATCCTAAGGGAAAGATTCTTTTAAATAGAAATCTTGAAAATTCAGGAGCAGAGAAAGAATGCCACAAGGGGAAATGGCAGCCAGGCTATCATAATCTGAAGTTGACGAATTTGTACAAGATTTTTTTCCTGTCCTGTACTAAAGTATGAGGGGGTTACTCCCTCCCATACGAAATCTTACAGGCATATCTAGACAGGTAATGGTTGATGAATGAGAAGATCTGAGCAGACGTCAGCCAGGACATCACATGTGAACAGGGAGCACCGGGAGGAAAAGATTAACTAGTATAAAGTGGTCCAAAGGCCATCTTTAAAAATAATATACTCACAGCCTGGGAGAAAACTGCTGAGACTCTCTGACCCTCACGCAAAGTCCAAAGCAGAATATCAAGTAGTGGTGGCCTAAAATAGTTCCAAGTCAAAGAGCAAATTAATACTTAAACTTTTCCTCTTTTCTTTCCTCTCTGACGTTCTGTTCTCTTCTTCCTTCCTCCCTCCCTCCCTTCCTTTGTGCTGGGGATTAACCTCTTGCTGTGAGCCTGCTGAGCCCAAACTGGGCCACTAACCTGGGCCCCACCCCCAAGTTCAACTGTTCATTAAAATAAGCAGCCCAGGCAGGCACACTTTAACCACTGTGCCCATGTAAGCTTACAATTAAGTCCTTGAGTTTATCTTGGCTGGTGTGGGAACCTCTGGACTAACTCGACATTAGGAAGTTATCATAACAAAGGAGGAAACAGATGATACAATAATTGGTCCTCATTATTTATGACCACCACTTTCATTTGTCCGTAGCTGTCTCTCCCTCCACACAAGTCTCCCACCTAATCGTGGCTGATCTGAACCAGGTTAAAATTGAAGCTGAAGACATGCTGCACCCTTCGCCTAGGCACTGGCCCAGCAAGGGAGCCTGTTAGGACACCTGAGAAGCTTCTCAAATGAATGAATGAATTCACCTCTTGAAAAACTTGGATCATTTCAACTGATAGTCTATCTCAATATTCCACTGTGCTGGGTAGCTCCTGGTCACTTTTAATTTCAGCCACGGGGTTGCTTCAGTACAAGGCTGTCACTGCTGATGAAGGCTGGCAGTTGGGGATGTTTTCACAACTTGTAAAGCACCGCTCACTCACTGTGCAGATCTGATTTAGCAGGCCGCAGAGTCCTTAGCAGAAGGGCCAGGGGACCTATTCCTTCCCTTGTGTCTTTCAATTCAGGCTTTCGACCCTGCGGTGACTACACATCATCTCATCTTCCACATTGCTTTCCAACACAAATCATCTTGTTTGTATTATTTTATGGAGTTGTTAGAGGCATACTAAAATTATGAGGGATTTTAGGTAATAAATTACCTTAGAATTACATAACATGTTCTTTAAAAGATTATGAGTGGTACAAAGAATTAAACAACCTGTTTACTGCTAAGGCAGAGATTTCATTACATGTATTTAAAATGATGAGGATATGTTTTCTAAGACATTAAACAGATGTATAAGCACAGATATTAGGAAAAAACTCTCCAGCACAAGTTTTATGCATCTTCATTACCAGTAGCATGCACCATTCAATGAAGCATTTTCCAAGTCCAAACCACCTTCATGCACATACATCTTTAAATAACTTAAAATTTTCATAAATCTGTTTTGTAAGTAAATGCCATCACTTCAAATGTTATGCACTACAATTCAGTATTTATTTGCTATGTGGCTCAATGGGGCACTGGACACTATCATTATAACATGATTTTTAAAAAATATTTTATTTATTTGAGAGAGAGAGAGGAGAGAGAGAGAGAGAGAAAGAGAGAGAGAGAGAATGGGTGTGTCAGGGCCTCCCGCCACTGCAAATGAACTCCAGACACATGCGCCCTCCTGTGCATCTGGCTTTATATGGGGAATCAAACTTGGGTCCTTCTGCATTGCAGGCAAATGCCTTAACCGCTAAGCCATCTCTTCAGCCCCATTATAACATGATTATATCACAGTATAATTCTAGTTAAAGCATAAACTGTTATTGATAAAGAACCTATCAGCAGTGAAAGAGAACCTGAAGGAAAATGTGTCATAATGATTTCAGATGATACAGTAAAACCCATGACACTTGTGATCAGGTTTCTCTTTAATCCCATTTATGCAATGCTGATGGTGACTGCTGATAGATGTGTGTTGGCTGATCCTTTTCAACACCCACACCAACCTGTGAGTTCCGAAATAGTGGTACTTTAAATTTCAGCAAAGTCTACACAATGTAAAATTGGCCATTTCACTCATTTTGAAGTGTGGATTCAGTGGAATTTAGCATGTGCGCCTGGTTGGTACAGCCATCACCCACTCCCATCTGCCTCCACAGCCCTCCATCAGTCACCTCCGACAGAAACCCCTCACACTCTCTCTCCTCCCAAGCCCTGGAAAATGGCATCCTACTTGCCATCTCTGTGCGCTTGGCTCTTCTCCATGTCTCACGTAGGTGGAATTATGGAGTATTTGTCCTACGGTGACTAGTTTCTTTCACTTAGCATAGTGCCTATGGCAAGTTTGCCAGATTCCTTCCTGTTTAAAGCTGACTACTAGCCCAGTCCATGCAGGCAGCACATGGTTTTATCCGTTCACCTGCTGATGGCACCGACACTTGAGCGCTTCCACCTTTGGCCTTTGTAAACAATGCTGTGATGAATCCTGGTGCACACTTATCTGTCCAAGCCTCCTTTCAACTCTGTGCAGTGTATATTTAGAAATGCAACTGCTGGGAAATATGGTAACTTCATGGTTAATGTTTTCCAGAAATGTATACACTATTTTCCATAGCAGCTGTTCCATTGTATATTCACCCCAATAAATCAACAGGTGCTAATTTCTCCACATAGAAATGATTTTTTATTAAAAATAATATAGAGATAGCTGTGGGTTACATATGTGTAATTCCAGCACTCAGGAGGCAAAGGCAAGAGGATTGTAAATTGTAAATTAGCCTGAGTTACGTAGAGAGGTCCAGGCAACTCTCGGTAACACAGGAAAACCTTCTCTCTCCCTCCTCTTTCCTCTCTCTCTCTCTCTCTCTCTCTCTCTCTCTCTCTCTCTCTCTATATATATATATATATATATATATATATATATATATATGTATGTGTGTATGTGTATGTATATATGTATGTATATATTTATGATTAATCTGAATCTTATACATCATAAGCACAGTTTTACCCCCAAATCTTAATGTCACTTTATAATCCTTATAATGAAATGACAAAATTAATCCCAATGCTGAGACAGCAAAAAAAGAAACAAAAGTCTGACTAGCAAACTAAAAGGAAGTTTGCACCAATGGCAACAGGACAATGAGTTTCGACCTGCAGATGATTAAGGATAATTGGATAATGCATCCTACATTTCCTGAGTTCTCCTGAAGAAGATATACAAGAATTGAGGAATATTTCTTCTGATATATTCTTTTGGCTGTTGAATGATGAAATTTGGCATATTTAATTGTCTAAGGATTGGAATTAAATAAAACATGAAATAAACTAGAATCAGAATCAGTTTAGAATTAAGAGTAATTAACAAAAAAAGTAAAGATTTAAGATTCATAGAAAACCTTTTAAAAATAACACACAAAGAATCATTACATCATTCCTGTCATACTTTATAAAATATTCATGTAAACATAAAAATTCACATACTTAAATTTGTGTATGCTATATTTTATAAATAATATTTTACATACATATTTAAAAGTTTCATAAATCTATATTCCCACCGAATATAGCAAACCAGTAATTTGAAGTTTACAAAATGGAGTAATATAAATTTAAGGAAACAATTCGACATGTGTTCATGATAAGTTCCAAATCACCCGCTAACGAATGATTTAAACGATTTAGTTTAATTCATCAGCAGTAGTTAAAAATAGAATTTTAGAATTTCTGTCTGGAAATGAAGACATGCCATGACATTCTGCAGAGTTATTTTAAAACTATTCACACAGGATTTTGATTAGTTTAGCTACTACATGCACATTGAGACTATTTCCAAGTAGACGATAGCGCTGCTTCACTGTTATCTTCTCTGGGAATTCTAGAAGAGAGGAAACCATTTGTAAGACAATCACTTGTAATTCTAATTTCCAAAGACAAAGGTACCCTAGTTAAGGACACAAGGGTCACTTCATAAACGCAGTATGGACTGCTTAAGGGTCTTCCGGTCAATGCAGGGCTTCGTGTATGATGGAGTGCGGTACCACCAGTGTCCTGTTTTGTGTAAGCACACTCTATGATGTTCACACAAGTATGAAAATGCTTGAGGACACGTTTCTCAAAATATATACTGATTATTAAGAGACAAAGGACTGTAAATTGCTAATGATTCCATGAAGTTTTACTAGTAAATGAAAATTTGAAACCCAAAGTATTGTATAACATTACATTATATTGCCTAGACAATGAGACAGCATCAGAATTGTTAGGTAGAATATCATGATTAATGCATACACATGCATATATATGTATATATAGTATGTATGTATGTATAGATAAATTGTATATTGTGCACACTTATCTGTTCATGTCCTCCTTTCAACTCTGTGCACTGTATATTTAGAAGTGTAACTGCCAGCTTATACAGTAACTTCATGGTTAATGTTTTTCAGAAACTTATACACTATTTTCCATAGCAGCTGTTCCACTGTATATTCACCCCAATAAATCAGAAGGTGCTAATTTCTCCACATAGAAATAGTTTTTTATTAAAAATAAAAATATAGAGGCAGAGGTGGGTTACATACAATGATCCACATACACATGCTCTCCATAGGATTCATAGAAATCCATGTGTGAATGTACCTCATAAAGTGATGTCTGCAATCTACTTCAGTTGTTTCTTTTTTTACAACAGTTTTATGGAGTTATAATTCACATATCTTTCAGCTTTTATGCAACCTTTATTCATAAATTTCAACCATTAAAAGTGCTTCAGTAGTGTTTAGAATAGACAGCTTTTCAAACATCTTCATTAATTCTAGAACATTTTAATTACTTCAAAAGAATTCCCAGTAGTCATTAACAGTCATTTCCTATTTCCCCTCTTTGCCCCCAACCACTTTCTGAATCTGTGGATTTTGCTCTGATAAACATTTCAAATGAATGAACCTAGGTAATATATTATCTTTTATGCTTGGCTTTTTTCAGTTAGCACATTGTTTTAAAGGTTCATTCACACTGTAGGATATTCCAGTACCTACTTTTTAATCATTGGATAGATACTATTCTATTTTAACAGAGAGGCCATATTTATTTAGCCATTTATTTCCTGATAAATATTTGGTTTGTGTCTACTTCTGGGTGTTGTGAACATTCTTTCAGATGTTTTTATGTGGGTATACATTTTTAATTCTCTTGGATACATGCAAAGGGGTGGGACTGCTGAGTCATGCAATATTCCCATTTATTGCTTGTGAAAGTTAGGTGTTTCCAAAACAGCTGCCACATTTTACATCCCATGAGCAATTTATGAGAGTTCTAGTTTCTCTACTTTTTTTAGTTTAATTATTTTAGTAGTTAAGAAGTAATATTTCATTATGGTTTGATTTATATTTCTCTAATAGCTAACAATACTAGACATTTTTTCATGTGCTTATTGACCATCTGTCTATTTTTTGGAGAAATGTTTATTCAAATTATTTGTATAATCATTTTTAAATTTGTATTTTTGGTATATTAGTAAGTTGGATATTTTCCTTTTTATTGTTGACTTGTAAGTCTTTATTTATTCTGCATCCAGCTGGTATTCATATTCTGCTTCCACAAATTTATTTAGTCACATTCAGAACCCTTCGACATAACAAGTAAAGCACAACTCAAACACACTAAAGCAGAAATTGAGAAGCTGCTGAGAGCTCAACACTACAGTAGACTTAAGACACCACCAAGGCTCAGGGGATTTTGTGGAAAAGGGGGCAGGAAGATTGTAAGAGCCACAAGGTCAGAGGGAATATCCAGGCAGCCTCTCACACACACAATGACTCACTGCTGTGCTCACAACCCATGACCCTATGGTAAATACAAGCAATTCCACTGAGGAGGGCCCTCAGTAGAATGGGGACAGGAAGGAGGGAAATGGTACCCAACACATGATGTGTCCATAGAAAGATTTTACTTAATAAAGATGAGGAAGGAAAAAAATAGGTAAGATTAAGCAAAAAGTTAAAGAACACCAAGAATAGTAAAATTTCATATGCTTGTCAGGAGCAGAAGGTAAGGTTGTTTCATCAGGACTAAACATTATATTAGCCACAGTAAAATAATAGTAATTATAATAATAAAGCTCTCATCACAATTGAAAATGATTCTAAGGTAGGTATCCTAAAGACAGTATACCATAGGTAAAGCACATTACAAATTAAAAAGAAACTAGTTAGCTCAAAAGTACAAAATAATAAGAGGTACATGTATACCTTTGAATAAGCAATTTTTTTTTTGAGGCAGGGTGTCACTCTGGCCCTGACTGGCTGGAAACTCATAGGACAGGAATTCTCCAACTTCAGCCCGCCAGCTTCTAAAATTATAGGCATGAGCTACCATGTCTGGCTTAAAGTGAGCTTTTAGACAATCGTAAGAATAATCTTTTGCAATATTCAGATTACTCTGAAGAGAAGGAAAGTTATGAACAAATTTGTAAAAATTATGTGTATGTGGATCTGTGGGAACCATATATAACGTTTAAACTAACCTCATGTTTAATAGGTGACTTTTAAAAACTTAGAAATATTAAAATGTCAATAGTCCTCAAAACCAAAGAAATGGAACCAAAAGGGTCAAGAGAATAGCCCTGACCTCTCACAAAGCCTGTTGCCCTAGGAATGCATGTTGCCAGTCATAAAAAATCAGGGCAAATACAGACTCGTCACTGCTTATTGTTGTACTAGACAGTAACAATGCAAACACATGTAAAGGACAGTTGTATCATGCTCAGCAGTAACAGGAGGGAAGGCTTATTTATATACACAGCAAACATTTTAAAAGTATATTCTGCAATTGAAAAGTCTCCTTTTTTGTATGTAACATATAATATATCTATACATGGAGAAAAATCCTATTTCGCCCACCTAAAATTTTTTAAAATAGAAAAAAAATTATGGGGCTGAAGAGATAGCTAAGTGGTTAAAGGTACCTGCTTGCAAGGCCTGACAAGCCACATTCGATTTTCCCAGCACCCACGTAAAGCCAGATGCACAAAGTGACTCATGTGTCTGGAGTTCATTTGTAGTGGCAAGAAGCCCTAGCATTTGCAATCTTTTTAAAAATATTTATATTTATTTATTTGAGAGAGACAAATAGAGAAAAAGAGGCCGATAAAGAGTGAGTATGGGCATGCCAGGGTCTCCTGAAACAAACTCCAGATGCATTTGCTACTTTGTGCATCTGGCTTTACATGGGTGCTGGGACAGTGAACCTGGGTCTCATCAGGCTTTGTAAACAGGCACCTTTAACCCCTGAGTCATCCCTCCAGCTCTGTAGTCTTTTTCAAAAAAATATATTTTTATTTATTTATAAGGAAAGAGAGAGCAAGAGAGAGAGAAAGAGAGAAAGAGAGAATGAGAATATGAGTGCACTGGGGTCTCTAACCACTGCAAATGAACTCCAGATGCATGTACCACCTTGTGCATCTGCCTTTATGTGGGAACCCAGGTCATTTGCCGGCAAGCACCTTAATCACTGAGCCATCTCTCAAGCCCAGCATTCTTATTCTCTCTTAAAAATAAAGTAATAAAAATGCTTTAAAATTATTTATGAAGTAAAGGTTATGAAAATCTATAATTTTAAAACAAAAGCTACTTGTATAAGCATTAAATACAATAACTCATTTAACTGTCACAATACCCCATAAAGCAGGTGTTATAATAATTCTCATTTAACAAATAAGTAAACTGAGGCTGAGTGAGGTTAAGGTGGACTCTGGCTCCCCTCTGTTCCCCATACCAAGTTTCAGCATTACCACGGTTATTACAACACCCAGAATAAAATGTTCAGTGTGCTGAGACTCGGGATAATCAATCTCTTTTCTCTCTTAAGTAGCATGCAGAGTACTTGTGACTATTCCAAGCAGGGAAACAATAGTAACCAGAAAGCAGAGTGGAAATCAGAACTGAGTTCACTTCTCGGCTCTTTATTCTATGATGTCTGCACTGACTTGGGCAGACACTAAAACAAGGAAAGTCTGTGTTTTCTTCAGTAAGATTCCCCAAAATATCAGGAACTGAATGAGATCACCAAGAAGATATAAAAAGAAAAAATTGGGCAGCGAGTTCAACATCAACGTGGTAGTGTGCTCCCAGAGGCAACACCAAGAGAGAACCTAAGTTACATTGCCAGTGTGCTCTTGGTGCACAGAGGCCTCATCTAGAAAGATTCTATTATTGAGAACCTGGAACAGGATCTCTCTCATTCATGATTAACTTCCCGCCGCCTAGGGCAGCATATCAGGTCTCTTCCCTGGGAGTACTGGGTTTCCTGGGCCACTGTGGAGCTAGGACTTTATCTTCTGCCTTCTCTATCTTTTGTTCCTGAACTGTCCTGCTGGAGATCCCCCAATCCTGGGTGAGTTCTGGCTTTCGTGCCCTTGGATCCCCCATCTTCTCTTTGGAGACCTTTTTAAACATTTCCCCTCTACTTAAAGAGCACTTACAGTGGAGAACAGCCTCTAACTGATAAGAAGGCATCTTTTCAGAAGAGAAAAAATATATACAAATCCCACCCTTCCCCTGTCCTTAATTCCTTACTAAACTGCATTTTAACTCCTTCATTTGAAATAGACAGTCGAGCCCAGCCAGCCCTGGTGGTGAAACCTATAATCTCAGCTACTGGGGAGCTAAGGCAGGATTCTCACATGTTCAAGACCTGCCTAGGCTACAGAGAGGGCTCATGGTCAGCATGGACAACTTAGAGAGACACTGTCTCTAAATGAAAAACAGAAGGAGGGTTGGAAATATAGCACAGTGTATATGCTTGAGGCCCTGGCATACTTGAGGCCCTAGGCTCAATTCTCAATCCCTAATGCAAGGGTAAAAAAAGTTAATGAGAAAGATTGTTTATCCCCACAAGATCTAGTATGGAATGCCCCAGATCAGCTCTCTGACAGGAAAGAGGAGAGCAGAGAAAGGGCTCTGTGGACAACCATTGGGAGATGTGAGGCTTGCCAATCTGCCCATGTGCCTGTGCACACTGACCTGCCAGAGAACACAGGGGAGGAAAAGCTAGATCAGAAGGGAATGGACTGCAGCACGAGGGAGGGAAAAGAGGACAGGAATACGGTCCAAACGGAGCTACCAGAAAGGAAGGAGGATTCTTGAGACCGCCTGTCCTAGTATGAGGTTTTTCACAGAAAATACATGTGAGACCCAAATGAAAATTATTTAATGTTTTAAAATTGGATTTTTTTTGACAATTTCTTAACATGCACATAATTCAATCATATTGACCCCACTTCTGCTATACCCCTTCATTATCCCAACTTGTCCTCCTCCTACTTTCAGGTCTTTGTGTGTGAGAGAGACCTGCTGTGTCTAGAGCTCTTTGCCTAACTGTGGGTGGGGTATTATTTACTGAGGCTCTCACAGCTTACCAGTGGCTTTCCCACTAAAGAACATGATTCCCCTTCCCCCAGGAATCATGAACTGCAATAGCTTTCAACAAAATTTTGAGTTTTGATAAATCGCAGAGCTGAGAGCCACAGAGATCGCACTTACCAAATTCCGGAGGAAATCCTTGGAGGTTTGCTATTTCTTTAGGCGTGAAATACCGCAGCTTGAGCAGGGACAACTGTGCTAGCTGTTCTTCTTGTGGCAAACCAGGAAGAGATTTGTAGATACTCTCAATCTGTTAAAAAATTAAAGTCCACTTTGACTGAAAGAGTGTGCAAGCAGATCTGTTAAGATAAACTTTCCACTTGTGAGACAGCATAAAAACATTGGACATGAAGTCTGCTCTAGACATCACAACAGACTTCATGATGTCTGTGTTGGAGACATCACAACAGGCTCCATGATGTCTGTGCTCTAGAATCACAACAGACTCTATGATGTCTGTGCTATAGACAACACAACAGACTTCATGATGTCTGTGTTGGAGACATCACAACAGGCTCCATGATGGCAGCATAAACCATGTAAAGAAGAAAAGGCTGAGCCAGGCGTGATGGTGCACACCTTCAATCCCAGCACTCTGGAGGCATAGGTGGGAGTTCAAGGTGAACTCCAGTGAATTCAATAGTGAATTCCAGGTCAGCCTAGGATAGAGCGAGGCCCTACCTTGAAAATATAAATAAATAAATAAAAACAAGAGGCTAACATTGAATATCAAAAACCTTTTAGTGTGTCTGCCATTATTGATCCCTTAAAATCATATTAAAACCAATAGATGAAAATATTAATTCAAAAATTATAAAAATATATAGTGAAATATATAAAGGAAACTAGATTGGCCATCAAAGTGAATTTCATAATGTTAACAAGATCAACAAGTAAAAATAATTATTTCATATTAAGTATAAGCATAACACACTCATTCCCACTGAAATTATTTTAATATTCTCAAATTATATATTAAATGTAACATTTGAAAGTTGTAAATATTTTAGTTTTAAACATACATGGTACCTGAACATCCTCTGCAGTCTGTAACACGGAGCCTGTCCCTTCTATGTAGCTTCCATAACTGAAAAATTATTAAGAATATTATGCAGCACTTAATGTATTTGTGAATGCAACATGTTTAAAATGTTTCTTGATGGTTAGTACTTCTTGACTGACATATACTCAAACTCTTCTGAAATATCTTGAATAGAACTATACATTATTAGGTAAAAGACAAGAGTTCTGCTTGCACTTCTCACATTAAATGTGGCGGTTGAGCTGTACAAACACCATCATATACTGTCACCATGCTTTGAACTGTCATGCCTTCAACACTAATCACTAGCTTATGCACACTTGACATTCACAGGGAATATGTATTGGCAGTCCTGCCACATTAAACAAGCAGGTGAAAACAGATTGCTGATAATCTGCTCTAATGCCTAAATTGTCATTTCTGCTCAATCTCCCCAAAGCCTACTTGCTAAGCCCATAGAAACACGGTCCCCTGAACCTGAGTCTACCTCTCATTTAGTTCAGTATACTTTCACTAGCATTTTCATGTAAGAATTAAACCATCTTGTGCAAAATTATATAAAAGTATAAACTACTTTAGAAAGGAAGTTGCAGTAGTATTTCTCTAATACCATTACTGAGCTGCATTTTCATATGAGCATTGTTTTATTCACAATAAAGACAATTTAAAATATAAGTTAGAAAAAGTCACACAAAGAAAATATTTTTGAAATGTATTTTCATGTGTATTATACATGTATATTATCTTTAGTAGAAAACTCTTCTATTGTAAGACTTCTACATCATCTTCATAATTATACAATACATAATTATGTCAAGGTTGATTTTTATTACAAAATTGATAAGTCTTGTTTTATGAGAGTCCTAAACAGAACCTATTGAACTTGGTAACAGACCACAGCTGAGTGAGTCTCTCTAGGGTAATGTAAAGCAATAAACCCTTTCCTAGAAGCACAAGGGCAGAGTATAACATCGGAATAAGTGGGTATCTTCTATCAAGGGCAGAAAAAGAAAGCCTGAGTCGTCTAATCATATAACTACTTATCAAGTGAAGCTGGGGCATTCACAAAACAGAGATAAGATAAAAGTTTTGTGAAAAGGACTGATTTTCTTCCTTGTTCTAAGTTTTTAAAGAATGCCAAAAATGTAATAAAAAATTACCCAAGGGAAACCCCTAAATATTCTTTAATAGTGCAACAAGTTATGATGCACTGATACCATGGAAAGGAAGACATTTATGTGCTCACAAAATAGTACCACTAAAGTCCACTGACACGGACTGAATGTCTGTCAAGAGACACGAGAGTGCCCTGAGACAGGTGAGGAGTCTCATAGTCTTAGTACCGTTGCATGTTCAACCATTAAAAATACACAATTTATTCAAAAATCTGAATAAGTATTAATTTTCAAAATGTATCCACATGATTCAAGTTTATTTTTTTGGATACAAATTTAATTTTTTTTTCTAGACTCACCACGAGAACAGACTTAATTTGTGTGCCATGGAAAGAAAGATGCTAAAGGTTAGTAATTCACCAGTAACAGAAACCAAGTTTTCACCAGTGTACTTAAGCTCCTATGAAGGTCACAAAACAAATGGCCTTGTCTTTTCTGAACACTTCTGTGGGTGCTGCCCATAATGTTCTGCCAGAAGGAATTTTCGCTTGTTCTACTGGAACACGAAGCAGGCAATTAGAAAGAGGAAAATCATTCCAGTAGAATGATTTTACAAAATACTCCTTGTGCTCAGAAGCACTCTGAGTAGCTATAAAAACCTGGCCATTCTCAATACAACATGAATGGAGTCTTTAAAACTTACCCTTTGGTAAAGCATGTGGACCTCCTGGAAGTGGGCTTCACAATGTCTAGTAAGAGAGCATATCGCAGCAGTGACTTTGGGGGTAAAAAGTACTGATTCATGTCAACATCATCTTCAAGAAAACCTTTCAGCATTTTTATGGAGAGATCGCTGTCCTGTTGGTGCTTTCTGTCAATTTCTTCTGCAGTTTCAAGCTTAAAAAGAATAGTATCTTTTCCATAACACTGTGTGCTGCTTTCTAAACAAGTATCTGGTTTAGTTTTCTTTACTTTAATTTTATCTTTGGCATCTATTGCATATTTTTGTGGATTATCAGATTCAATTTTAGGAAACTCCATCAGCACCTGGCATTAAATAAAATGAAACACAAATTATGAAAAGTTTTACTGAATGAAAAGGCAAATGAATAATGCCTAGTAAACCTGCAGAGACAGTGTTAGCTTTATTTATTTTATTTATTTATTTATTTATTTATTTATTTATTTGGTTTTTCGAGGTAGGGTCTCGCTCTAGCCCAGGCTGACCTGGAATTCACTCTGTAGTCTCTCAGGCTGGCCTCAAACTCACGGCGATCCTCCTACCTCTGCCTCCTGAGTGCTGGGATTAAAGGCGTGCACCCCCACACCTGGCTAGTGTTAGCTTTAAATGGTTTCCATTAAAGGCAGAAGTAGTGTGACTCCCGTTGGTGAGGTATTGCACCAGACTTCAGAGGATTTCTTCACACAGTTGCTGGTTTTCATTTTTATTAGCAGACACCTCTCATCAGATCATTGGAAGTATATTGAGCACAAAGACTGTGTCACACGGAGAAAAGAAGCTTGAAAAACCATGTGAACATGTCTAATGAAGTTTTCCAAACTCTTTCATTAACTGGAATACGGGCACGATCTGAAAGAAAACTGGATGTGAGCCCAGCACTCAGAAGGCAGAGGCAGAGTATCTCTGCTAGTTTAAGGATAGCCTGGTCTACATGGTGAATTCTAGGCAGGCAAATGCTGGATAGCAAGTGGGGCCCTGTTTTAAAAATAAAACATAAAAAGGAAATAAGAGAAACAAACTAGTAATTAAAGAAAAGTCCATTCCACTGTGAAATGTTATTTCTACTCATAAGTCCTGCAGGAAAAACTTATTTCTGCAAAACTCATAATATTGTACAAAATTCTAATTTACCAAATAAAAACTTCTCTAGGGATTTTTAATGATTACGTCTTTGGCAACATACTTTTAATATTGCTTCTGGCTACCCACAATGAATAGTAAAGTATGTTAGTTGTTACTATATAACAGGGGATTCAAATGACGTAACTATTCCTTGTAAGTAGGACTGGCTTTTGCCAGTTCCTCGGGACAGTTACACAGAGCCTCCTTGAGTTGCTGACACTATTGTCTATGCCCATTTTTTTTTTTTTGCCAGCGCATATAAAATTGCCCAGAGTCCACTGAGGAACTGAGCACTTTATCCCAACTTGTACCAATTACTGATATAGTTTAAAATATTTTATTTATTTATTTGAAAGAGAGAGAGAGACAGAGAGAGAGAGAGAAACAGAGACAGAGACAGAGAGGATGTGCCAGGGCCTCTAGCCACTGCAAATGAACTCCACAGGCATGCACCACCTTGTGCATCTGGCTTTATGTGGGCAATGGAGAATCAAATTCAAGTCCTTGCAGGTAAATGTCTTAACCATTTAGCCATCTCTCCAGCCCTTACCGATATATTTTAATCAATTAAGCTAAGTAATATTGGCTTTAAAGAAAGTAAAACAAATGTGTTGAAATATTCAAAATGCAATACACTGTCTTAAAAATGTCTTATCAAAAATAACTAGTGGCTGGGTTGGGTTGGGGAGATGGCTCAGTGGTTCATTTCCCAAGTCACATAAATAAAGTCAATGACTATCCATTTGCCAAGACAAGAGACTACAGCATGCGTAAACACACACACACACACACACACACACACACACACACACACACACACACACACAAATAAAAAAGTAACCAGGGGCTTCAATCATGAAGAGAAAATGATATCTACAAAAAAGTCAGTGGTCAGGCAAAGGAAATTATGTTAGAAACAATATCAAAGCGCTAAATGAAAGGCTTTTTAACCTTTAACCCTTAGGGAAAAAATTTGTGTGAGTTTAGATTCATTTAGTTTAAACCAGAGAAAAAAATGTCATCAGGAAAATCAGCCCAGAGATACATGCAGGCCCTGGCCCATAAGCCCTGGTATTGAAAATATACCAGCAGACAAGAATACACTCACAATAAGTACAGCTCATGACAAGGAAACAATACCTGACCAGGGGCTTGAAAAGGTAATGGCTCTGACTGAAGCTTTGCAATCAGGAAATACCGTAGCCTTGAATTTGGGATGCCAAGCTGCAGGTAACACAGGGAAGTTAGTTACGAAATGAAATTAAACAGTTTCCTGCTAACTTGAGTGCTAAGCATGAAAACTCAAACAGACACACATGTAGCTTCCCTATGAACTAATGTTGCTGCTGTCTGTCTTTTGGAAGACTTCTTTGTAGCAAATTCTGACCTTGTTAGACTATTCTACACCTTTGTTAGACAAAAATTAGACGTGAGGAATACATATCTGTCATTTTCATTTCTTTTTTAAAAAATATTATTTATTTATTTATTTATTTGCAAGCAGAGAGATACAGAGAGATAGGGGCGGGAGAGAGAGAGAGAATGGGCGCATCAGGGCCACCAGCCACTCCAAACAAACTCCAGATGCATGCACCACTTTGTACATCTGGCTTACATGGGCACTGGGGAATTGAACTCAGGTAGTTAGGCTCTGGAGTCAAGCAACTTAACCGCTGAGCCATCTCTCCAGCCCTGTCATTTTCATTTCTTATTCCCAGAGAAGAAGAAATACAGACAGTTTTACATTTATTATTAAGAATATACTAATCATGAAAATAAAATTCAAACATAGCTAGTCTAGGCTATTATTTTATTTTATTAAAATAGGACTCACTATATTTTAGAAGAGACAATAAGTAGGAATTTAATTTAAAGACATCAGTTATATTATAAATCCTCATAACTTTTATATCTGTATATTTTCTAATTGGCATAGATTTAGGTTCATTCTGGTATTTTCAAAAGCAAATTAATTAAAAACTTAAAAGAACAGTAAGCACAGAAACATTGTAAAATAAAATCTTTCAAATAACTTATCATAATGAATTACTTTGATTTCTTATGCACAAACTGAATGTTTTTGATTTAATGTTGTCACAAAAAAGTAATTACCCAGTTATGTTAATTTTGCTTTAAATTTTGTATTGTTTTGAAGCATTACTAAACACAAAACACCTAGTTTAGAAATGCTAAACTTCTTATATTTTCAAAACATGTTATCCTTTAGTGTTCAAAAGAAAAATATATTTGATGAGCTTTAACCTACATATTTTATGTATAAACAAACCAACATTCATTGACTGCAACTCTCAGAGAGTAATAAGAGCCACATCTGAACCAATTTGAACATTTATATAAAATATTATCAAAAATAGGTCTATTTTGTTCAGTGAATCAAAATCCCATTGGGGAAAAAGCCTTTAAATTATCATTTATATAAGAATTATAACCGAAGGACCTACAGAGGTTGGAGATAAGAGAAATTCTTGGTACTGAAAGCCGCAAGTTTCTATTGTTTGTATCAGCAGGCCTCTGAAAAGAAAAAGAAAAAAAGAATCAACTTGGAAATGGAGTTCTTATAGACATTGTACACACAAAACTTCATTATGCATAAAGCAGCTACATGTCAGCTATTTAGAGACAATGATCGCAAGCCATTACTAAGTCCAGAACTTGAGAAATGACATGTCAATTAAAAGATGGTGATAATTCTCTTATAAGTAAATAAAGCTGCCAGATAATGTGCTTAAGTGGAAGAAGTCTGACTAGCTAAGGAATTTCCATGGATACTGACAGTTTCACAGCAGTAAACCAGGTTGTGCTGCTATGGACAGCAGGTGAACCAAGGCCTCAGGTGGACGCCTTCGTCTGCCTTGGAAAACCAGCTGAGGGAACCTGAGGCCGGGCACCTCCTTATCTAACCGTGGTGTAAGCAATGCCCATCAGCAGGACTGATTCTTACTAAAAACATTTCCTCCTGGAAACACATCAGCTAACTTATAAGTGGCTAAAATGAAGAAATATCATTCCCATTAAATTCTAAGTGGGAATCAATAGAACAAAATTTTGTAATACTTTATATTACTGGTCACAATCAGCAATGAGTAAAACACACAGCAGGCATGACATGTCAGAATATACACTTACTTTTATTTCACAACAGTTCCTTCTACAAAACACACTATGTCTAAGATGCATGCAAGACACATACATTCTTTACCTTGTAGAAGACACTTCAAAACCTTTAACATTTTCTAAAAGAATGTATTTGGGTAATCTTTGCAATCTGAAAATCCAAAACAAACAGAATTATAAATATTTCATTACAAAGAAGTAAAACAAAAATCACTATTTGTGGGAAATGTAAGGTTAAGTAATTTCTGAACTATTTTTATAAAAAGAAATTTATGACGGAAATAACATTTATTTTGCCCATAAACATGCCAGAACTTCATTTCTAACCATGGGTTTGCACAGGGCCTGGGCATGAACAACCCACTCATAACTTCTGAAATCAGCACGTTTCTCTGATATGGGAAGCAGCCCTCACTAATGCTGAGCAGAGACAACAGACTTCAGCCAGTGGGCTATCATGGCTGCCCCTCCTACACATCTACACATGCAGTCATCCGGCTGTGACACATTTGCAGCTGTCCTACTAGTCACTCCATGAGACAGGGCGTGACATGCCCATGACCTGAATGATCATGTGCCAGTGGCTAATCTCTAAAATGACACATTACATGCCTTCGAGGCACAGCTTTAGATTGAAAATTAAGCTTATATAAGAATCTGTGTTTTTACCTTGGGAGAATATTCAGAATATATAAGAAGCTATTTGTCCTTGGATCAGTCATGTCCCCCTGCAAGCCAATCCTGAGAGTCAAGAAAGTAGAAAACAAAACAAACAAAAATAAAAAAAGTAAAACAGTTTATCAAAAGTTTTATATAATGCTATCAAAATACTTTTAAAAAGTAAAAAATGAGAGAATTAAAATAAGTCATCATCACAAAAAAGAAAGAAAAAAAGCCAGTTAAGCTAGGTAGCAACCTAGAGCAGATATCCAGTGTTAAGCAGAATAAAGAATAATACCAAGACAATATTGTCCAATAGAAATAGATACGATCTGCAGACTTGACTCTATAATAAGCAAGAGTTCCAACTCAGCCAGGTCAGGTAAGCAGGCAGTATTTGATCAGGACATCAATCTCACAAGTTAGGTTCACAATATGGTCAGGGGTCCAGCAGAGTGAAGACTTGGACTGGGCCTGAATAGCAGGACCAGAGAACCAGGGCTTAAAACCCTGGTGTTTACTAGCTCACAGTCTTAAGCTATATGACAGCTTCCGTTAGCCTCCTTCTACCTGACAGCAGAGGCAAGTCCACCAGTGGATGTGAGGCTTAGCTCGGGATTAAACCAGGCTTGAACAGATTCCTGAGAAATCTTCGGTTATCCCCTTCCTCTCCAAGAACCAGTCATGCTGCCATCAGCAGCTAGAGTTGAGCTAGTAACTGTGATGGTGGCAACAAATAAGAGGTGGGACTCACAAGAAAGGGTTACACTGTTCCATAGCATGCCCTCTGCCCTCTGCCTTCTCTGGTGATTTGCTTTCAGGAATGGCACAGACATCGCCCCTCTTCTGGCAAGAAGTAAGCCTCTCTGTCATCTATCTCCTTACTGTACTTTCAGAAGTATAGTACCAAAGGTCAGGGTTTACGTAGCATCACATTATTTGTCAGTCATTGCTGTTCGACTTTAAGTTCCCTACACACAGGAACTAGAGCACCAGAAACAATGCTCCGTCAACTTCAGAGCATGCAAATATTCATTTGAAGCAGGATATTTATTACATAAAATATATTCCACTTCAAGGATGTGTGTGTGTGTTAATAAGAAGTGAAGTGAAAAGAGACTACATAATAAATCCAGGCTCTGATAGTCTCTAATTGTAGAGTCATGGGAAAGTTACCCTTTCTTGTTTATGGCATGCATATGTGGTATACATGTGTGTGGGTATCCACTGTTTACATGTGTGGGTACACATGTATGTGAGTGCACATGCCTGAGTGTGAGTGTGTGTGTCTTCCTCCATCGCCTGCCCAATTTCTTTTTCTTTTTATTTCTTTGACACAGGGCCTGTCACTAAGTCTGGGACTCACTGATTCAACCGGGCTAGCTAGCCAGTAAGTCCTGAGGTGCCCCCTTCTTCACCTCCCCAGCAGTTGGATTCTAGGCAAGTGCTGCCAGATCAAGTTTTCATGTGGGCACTGGGGATCTAAACTCAGATCTTCATGCTTGCAAAGCAAGCACTTTACCTACTGAGACATCTCCACAACCTCCAAAGTTAACCTTTTCGTGCCTGGGTTTCTCAGCTACAAAAACAATAACAGCAATGCCTACCCTGTGAGCTTGTTAAATTAAATTATATATTTGATATAAAATCCTTAGAGAATTATTACTATTACTCTTTAAAACAATTTATTTCATTACATATTTTATTTAAACTAAGTGAAAATAAATCCATCAAGAATTCATTTATAATTCCTTAAGACACAGTTAAATAATTACTACATACTTTTTAAATGAAGAAATTATAACATGAAAAATCAGAATTATTAATGTCCATTTTAAAAATAAACAAAGTATACATATATGCTTTCAAATTTTATAGTTAAATAATTAACAACTGAAATATCTGTTATGAAAATTCACTTTCACTAATTAGTCCTATGAAGATATTTCTGAATGCTCAGTAATTTAAACAAGGTAATTTGGAACAGAAATAAATGTTGCATCTTAGAAATGAAATAGTATTACAAATCTATTATTAAATTATTGTGCTCACCTGACTATAATTGTCATTTCCTATAATTAATGCTGAGTTATAATGAATATGAGAGAAAAGTTATTTAGGAAATATTTAAAAACTATTAACATGCAGCTTATGGTCCTCAAAAGTCCTCCCTTTCTCCCTTCTTTCCTGTACCAAGGTGTGAACTTATGGCTTCATCCATTCTAGCAAACACTTTTAACACTGAGATATATCCTCAGTCCAAAGTATTGTCCTTAACAAAATAATGTTACACTTACCTTGTGAATGGCTGACATGGAGGGCTCATTAAAATCATATCGAAAGATAACTTATCAAACTCTTCCAGTGAAATGCCCTGAGCAATGAACATTTGGGAGGAAGGATGAAAAACAAAGCAAAACACAAATCAAACGCAGAAAAGAAATATACTAAACCATTAAACCAAAATATATCAAAATCATAAGGTATATAATACAATGCTTTTCAAGTCAACCTCACTTAAACTAGCTTCCCAAAGTAATCCTATGAGGAAGTGAGGCAGTAAATACCAGCTGTGAGCAATCAGGTGACCTCTCCCAGCCACAAGCCATGCTCAGCAACCTGTTGCCTTAGGAGACCAGTGTAACACTGCCACATTTCTGGACTCAAACATGGAGAACTTTATTTTGTAATAAGGATCTTTGGTAGGGGCCTAAGGAGGTTTTAAGAATCTTCTTCTCGCCGGATGTGGTGGCGCACACCTTTAATCCCAGCACTCGGGAGGAAGAGGTAAGAGGATTGCCGTGAGTTCAAGGCCACCCTGAGACTACATAATGAATTCCAGGTCAGCCTGGACTGAAGTAAGACCCTACCTCGAAAAAAAAAAAAGACTCTTCTCAACAATGCTTGTCTGTTTAACATGTGTGACATACTCAACAGCCACCATAACTGTCATGTATGTGTATCTCTGTTACTATATCAGCAAATAGAAAAGCCTCATTTTCGATATCTACAATTATTGTGTTGTAGACAACAGTGAAGGGAGATAAATCCCAAACAGAACCAAGCAGTCTGGAGTTTGGGGTGGCAAAGGTGGCTAGAATCATGGCACAGTCCCAGAAGGAAGCTGCACAGAGATCTTCAGAGAAGTTCCTTTGTCTGTCCATGCAACAAAGTGCCTGAGGAAAAGAGTAATTATTGAGACATTGTGAACCTCCTAATTCCCAGATTTCATACAAGGATAGGAATCCCATGGCACTAAGTAGAGGGAGCAGGTAAGCACCTGGAGATAATCCAGCAGAGGAATTTCACTGCCTGAATTTTAAAAAGAATGCATTAGACTGTTCCAAGAAGGACTGAGGACAGAGCTCCATCAGTAAAGTGCTTGCCTTGCAAGCATGAGTGAGCGTGATGGAAGTCTACCTTCCAGTGCTCTGGAGGGAGTCACAGGAAGATCCCTGTGGCCATCGAGACTAACCTAACTGGAAGCTCCATGCTAATGAAAGACCATCTCAAAATGGGTTGAAGAAGGCTGCTGCAGTTTGAGTGAGAAATTGTCCCCCTTAGGCTCATGCAGTCAAACTCTTGACCTCCAGATGGACTGTAGAACCTTTAGGAGATGGAGCCTGGCTGGAGGAAGTGGGTCACTGAGGACAGGCCTTGAGGATTTTTGCCTGGCCCCACTTCCAGTCAGCCCTCAGCATCTGGCCTGCTAATGCAATGTGAAGAGCCTGCCTCATGCTCCAGCTGCGTTCCTTCCCTCCATGAACTATAGACTGATGTAAGCCCTTCCTTTTTTAAAGTGTCTCTGAACAGAAAGTAAAGGAATTAATCCAACAGCATTCCTGAGGAACAACCTCCAGGGCTATCCTCCAGCCTCCACATGCACATAATACATTCACATTTGCATACACATAAACACATGTACTTACACACTCTCTCTCACACACATATAAAAAAGATGAAAGCTATAACCAAAACAGTGAATTATTGGTGTAAGAATGACCATATACACAGCACTGAAAAAAGAGCCCAGAAATAGACACATGAATATATAATCCGTATTTTTATAAAGGTGTCAAGAAAACTGATTGAGGGTAGAACAGCAAACGTCAATTCTGTGTCACCTTTAAAAATATAAACCTGAACTCAGATCTCACACTGTATATAAAAAGTAACCTTAAAGAGTCATAGATCTAAGTATAAAATCTGAACTATGAAATTTCTAGAAGAAAACAGAAAATAACAGGGTATAAAAAGGCTTACTAGGGCACACAAAAACATCCCAGATGAGAAAAAACACACAGCTTCTTAATATTCATGGAAACAACTAAAGAAATAAAAAGATAAGTTATAAAACTGGAGACAATATTGGTTATATACACTTTTGACAAACAATTTTAATTCAGAAACCATAAACAACTCTGACAACTAATAATACAAACATTCAAATAGTAAAATGAAAAATTAGGCAGGACATTCCTTGAAAGACAAGCTATGCAAACAGCTAAGAAGGATGTGAGAACATACACAACATTATCAGCCAACAGGAAGTAAATCACAATGCCCTAACCTGTTCACTAGACTAGCAACAGCATCTGTTGAAAGGAACGTGAACGACTTCACTGAAACACTGGTAGTGGGAATGTAAAATTAGAAAAACAAGAAAACTTTTTGTTACTTTCTCATAAAATTGAAGACATCATCCCTCAATTCCGTTACTATTTATCCATAAGAAGTAAGAAAAGGCTCGCATGAAGAACTTGCACATGCGTGATCATAAGCACTTGATTTGTAAGAGCCAAACCTGGACCACACATACATGCTGGCTGCACAATGATCCATGGTAAGGACTGTTTCTGTGCAATAAAAAGGCAAAGTAGAAGATCACTAATATACACACAAAATGGAGAGATAGAATCTCTAAGAAATGCAGTCAGAGACTGGCTGAAACAAGCACTGTGGAAGAACTCAGTATGGTGGAAATCTACATCTGAGCTCAGCGGTGGTTACACAGTTGATGGGTAGCAATCATGCTTGTTGTAATGCATGCATATAACTTAGGATTTTGTGAAAATTTTGTGGAAAATTGTCCACAATAAAACATTGGGGAAAAAAATTTCATATTATTTTTAAGATAAATCCATGTGTATCGGTGTTAAATACTTGAGTTCATGACGGGTGAAATAGGTAAACTATGACAAATTACTAACAAGCATTCAAAACATATATTCAAAACATAAAATTCAAAACATAAGATTCAAAACATAATATACCACAGCTTTGTCCAATATATCTATTGGATGAATGTAATTAATCTTAAGAAAGTTTAATATCACCACAAAACCAAGCATTTGGAAGTTATGCATAATCGTTAACATTTCATTCAATCTTTTCTCTCAAAGACCAAAACATCAAGTGTCCCCTGAAGCTAGATTGTTTTAAGCAGCAGCTATTTTCTGAGAGACTATAAAGCATGAATTTGAATTCTAAACTTCTATTTATGTGACTTACCTTCAAGTAAGCCACCAGACACCAGAATTTGAAAAATGTTATGGAATCACATTTTCTTTGCTATATATGTATTAAAATAGGAGTCCTCACTCACTTCAATTGTCTTTGCCAATAACTGCGTGTGAGGAAAATTGTGTTTGTATACTTCATTAGCAACAGTGTTCACATCAATGGCGGCCACCACTTGCGCAGGTATAGAACTTTCTGCAATGAAAATGGGAATACTTTAAAATGTCTTTATTATCAGTTGGTTCATCATAAACTCAAAACAGCAGAACTTAGTAGTGCATTTATCAACTGTCTAGCTAGATTTCAGACTGCTGATGGAAAAGCAAAGAGGAATCAGACATGAAGGAGAATATGTGAGTATCTTGCTCATCTCCACAACATTCTAAATGCTAAAAATAAGATTTAAATTTGAGTCACTGTTTTTAAGTAATAATTCACACATTACAAATTCATCTGCCTCAAGGTTAGATAAGTTTGAGGTGAACAATTCACTGGTGTTTAAGTACATAAGGATCACAGCTGAAAAGTATTTTCACACCAAAGAGACTTCATGAGAAGAGCATGAGAAGTGTGTGAAGGGTGCTTTCACCGTGTATGTGTTTTGCTACTGAAGAAACACACTGCCAACATGGACACAGACTCAGAGTCTCAGACCCTCTGCAGCTGAAATGTGATCTCTGTACTATAGCAGCTGCTATACCATCACTCTCTTCCCCAAGCAGGGACAAAATCAATTATGCAGAAGACCCCGTTCACAGTCAGGAGAAAACATGAAGAGTTTTAAAAATATGAGTATCTAAGCCATCAGAAAACATAATATTACACAATAGATCCCAATAACTAGCGCTCTCTCTCTCTCTCTCTCTCTCTCTCTCTCTCTCTTTTCTCTCTCTCTCTCTCCTCTCTCTTTTGAGGTAGAGTCTCACTCTATCCCAGGCTGAAAAGGAACTCATTCTGTATTCCCAGGCTGGTCTTGAACTCACAGTGATCCTCTTACCTCTGCCTCCCAAGTGCTGGGATTAAAGAGCATGCCACCACACCCGGCTCCCAAATAGCTCTCTTCAATAGCCATTTGCAGGATAAAGTGGGGGCAAGGATATAAGGAGCTAGAACTCATACAGCAGGCATTATGAAGTAAAATCAGATCTCAGGACAGTGGCAAGAATAAGGCTCTCAGATGCTCAGAACACTGGAAGCTTACAGAGTCCTGGGAGAGATGGAGCTAACAAGGGCCTAACTGTGTCCAGGCAAATACACTGGGAGACTCTTGGTATCTCCTGGGCACTCTGTTAGGTAGCTAGCTGCCACTGGATGAACTTAAAGTCAGTATCTAATGACTTGCCTTAGTATGATTTTAGGGTTATCAATTAGGTTAAAAACTATGTCTTCATTAAAGGATTTCAAGTATATTAAAACACCAAGCAAGAAGTCTGCTAAACAAACAAGAAGTCAGTACACAAAATTAATTTGCAAAATCACAAAGTTTATGATTCTGATCAAGAGCACTCACTACATGTCAGAAAGTTTAGAATTAAATAAACTTTGCTACATTGTTTCAGTGTTTTGTTTTGTTTTTTTTGTAAGATATGATTCAACCAGCTAGATGCAGTATGTGTACACTCCGCTCTCTATCCAGAAAGCCGGGATGACAAGCTGGAATTTGGTTTGATGGAAATCCAGAGTGATGTGCTGTAATCAATAATTAATTTTATGTTCTTGTATTATATGCCTAGAGGACATAAAACCCAACAAAAGCTACTTTCAAATGGCTGTTTCATGTGGAGATCCAAAAACTGATGAACTGAGAATTCATTCTCAGGAGAGGATGGATTTTCAATCAAAAAACAATGTAGTGTTTCATGGACTGGTACACAGATTTCAGACTGCACAAAACTGAGACCTACAGCATGACCTACAAAGTTATTTCCACTGTAGAAAAAAAAAATGAATACAGACTGAGAATCCTTTATCCATAATGTTTGGGAACAGAAGTGTTTTAGATTTTAGAATATTTGCAGAATAAGATAGCTTGAGGATGGAACCCAAGTATAAACAAAAATTATTTTAATTTATATCTATATAGCTTGTACACAAAGCCTGAAGTTAGCTTTCTACAAAAAATTTAGTGTACCTGTATTTTTACCGCAACCAATTATATGAAACCAGGTGTAGAATTTTCCATGTGAGGTATCAAGTTGATGATCAAAGCCTTTGATTTTATGACATTTCTGATTTTGGATTTTTAGTTAGGCACATTCATCTTATAAAAAAAATGGGTGGGGTATAGGTGCACTTTTAAGGAAAAAGTTAAATTTCTATACAACAATGGAAAAAGGTAGTCTATCCGTTTCTGTCAACATCTTAAAATGTGCTACAAAGGTCAGCTGCCTTGATACAGTTTGACCTTATAGTCTCCAAAAACCTCTGATTGGCATATACAGGCTTTGAAAGTACATAACTAAACCAAGTCTCAGAGGATATAATCCTGTAGAATTTTGCCCATGTGGCTGTTCCTTGAGTGATCCAAGAATAGAAATGCTCAAAGAAGAGAGAGAATTGGGAAAGGGGGCCCATTGGGATCTGTGGGTAGTAGTGGAAGGGGATACACTTCCACACTTTGATCTATTACTCTGCCTGGACTTCCTTCGGGATACATCAGTTATGACTCTGAGTTCATACTGGCCAGCAAGAAGCGTAGGTTAAAAGGGTGAAGTATCTAGTGAGAGAAACATGGTGCATATGATGTATCTGGTGAGAGAAACATGGTACACATTCAAAAAGTTGTTAGATTGTCTATAAGGAAACGATGAAGATGTCATGCTCCCATTTATGAGGATTCAATTTTAAAAGGCAAATTCACATTTGAATGGCAGTAATTTTCCTTCTTTCTGATTTTAGTTTCTAGGAAAGCTGTAGAGAATACCCTCAGGCTGGCACTAATAAAAATACAAGTTCTTTCTCTACTTGTCCTTCTAAACCAAATCAAAGCATTCATTATTCATGCACAGTTACTAAAAAGGGAGAAAAAAATCCAAATTTTAAATAGCAAATATAGGATCAATCAGCACACTTAAAAGAGTTTTGAATTTTTCCTTCTTGTATCACTTGTCTGATCTGTATCTACCATAGGTTGAGTAAAAGGTGGAATTACCTCATTATAACCACACCTGAGACATTCAGTCAGGTATGTTAACACTGACATCTAGTTGTGAAATGGTAGATTAGACAGATACATCTAAGGTCTATTTCCCTTCAACCAGAATTGATTTTTCTAAGGACTAAAAATACTAGCTACCAACAGATTGAAGATTTGGAATTTACAATAATTGAAATCTGTTTTTATCACTATTAGCAATGTATATTTCTTGGCTTTACTTAAAAGTTTATTTGTATTTCAAAGACAGATAAGCATTTATTTCTATACATAAAATGAAAAAACATGCTCATTTTTTTTCTTTTTTTTTTTTCGAGGTAGGGTCTCACTCTAGCCCAGGCTGACCTGGAATTCACTATGTAGTCTCCAGGTGGCCTTGAACTCATGGTGATCCTCCTACCTCTGCCTCCCTAGTGCTGGGATTAAAGGTGTGCGCCACCACGCCCAGCTTTTTTTTTTTTTTTTATTAATGAGCCAACCATTAAATTTCTTTAAAAAGTCTCCTTTGAAATTCAGCTAATTTAAATAAGCTTATTTTGGGTTAAGACACAATTTTTTAAAGGCACAATTTAAAGTGTTAAAAATTGACAGCACAAACGACCTGTCAGTCAGAAAGTAAACACAGCGCTTGAGAACCGTGATCTGATTACATCACACTCCTGCATCTTACAATGAAATACTATGTCTACAAACCACTGAAAGACAGACCAGAGCTAATGTATCGGCAGCAGAGAAAGCCATAAAATTACAAATTTCAAAGGAGCACAATGAGGGAGTTCACGGGCCATAAAAAGCAAAGACGCTACTTTAGACAACAGTATACAGAAGAGCAGGCACTGAATTTTGATAAAATGAATTCTCTAAAAAAACTAAAACATTAAGAAATCTTTCCAGTGTTTAGGAAATTATGTTTGTGGAATTAGATAGCTAGTACTCCCCACCTCTCCCCTCCCCCCTTCACTCTCTCTTCTCTGCACCTGCAGCTTTCCCTGGAAGAACACAAGAGAAAAGGAAATGCATGAGCCGCTGTGAGCAGGCCACAGAATGCTGCGTAGGACTTCCATCACACTCAGCCCTGAAGACGGAAGGAGCTAACTTTCCAAGGCACACACTACACTGGTAGTTGAAATTAAGAGTTACCCTACTCTACAACTCTACAACAGCTCCGTCCAACAGCACAGACGGATGGCATCCAACACAGTGGTGGGTACGACCATATGGATGGGCACAGCACCTGAGAACCTGAGTCTAATCCTCCTTCATCTCCCTCATCTGGATGTAAATAGCTGCACTGGACCAGGGGCAGCACTGATGGCGAGGGAAACAGAGCATCAGAGGTGTCTGTGTTCAAATTCTGGAGCTGCCACTCAGCAGCCATGCAGCCTTGGGAAGTTTACTTGTCTTTGCTAAGTGAGGAAGCAGACATCCAACCTAGTTACTATAAAGAATGCTATCAAAAGAAAAACAAAAAATAAGGCAATTTCATGCATTTTTGACGTGTTGGCTAAGCACAGTCCAATGAATGGTGAAAAACACTGTATACTTCCTTACTCTTCAATTTGATTCAAGAATTGCAAAACACATTTCAAGATCTTTGTGGAGAATAATATTTTGGTATATTTGCAACTCCATTTTCAGCTGAAATACACGTAGATCTGCAATGTGACATGAGGTTAGGCCTCTCCAGCAGACTGTCAGTCTTGTCTGCTCACTGCAGGAGGATGGCAACTCCTAGCAGCACTTTCTGGCAGCAATACATTTGTAAGCATAATTCCAAAAATGAAGCACACTAAAAAAAAATGTATTTTTAAAGAGTAAAAGAAATAAAATATCTACCAGCAGGAAATGCTCAGTAACTATTAAAAGTCCCATTCACTGCCTGGCATTTATATTTTTAGTTAGACAAATATTGATGATTATTTTAATTTCTGTGATTATTAAAGCTAGGGAATTAGACCAGTAAGAAATTGTTAAGAGTTGTAACTACCTATCTAAGAGACTAATCTCAGAAATATTTTTTATAGATTTAGAGTAACCTAAGAAGGTCTTTATAAATTAAAACTACTAGACAGCTTTAAATCTCCAAAAAAAATTAAGTGAAAGCATATATATATATATATATATATATATATATATATATATATATGCGTCTTTCTCTCTCACTAACTCTCTCTCAAATTAAATAAATAATAAGTAAAATATAAACAAAGAAAGTGAAAAATATTTAAGGGCTAGAGAGATGGCTCAGCGGTTAAGGCACTTGCCTCCAGTGCCTAAGGCCCCTGGTTCAATTCCCCAGTACCCACATAAGCCATAAGCCAGACCCACAAGGTGGTGGCCCTGGTGCATGCTCTCTCTCTCTCTCTCTCTCTCTCTCTCTCTCTCTCTGCTTGAAAATGAATAAAATATTTTTAAAAATATTTTAATTTATTGAAAAAATATAAAGCAGGATCAATTTTCTAGACTTCCATCTAACTGTCCTTTGAATGATTACACTATACGCCCTCTTACAAATGGTATTTTAATTTTAAAATAATTTATTGGCCTGACATTAAGAAGTGCCTCCTTCCATCAAGTTTTGAAAACTATTAAGGCAAAAATCACTTGGAAGATGATTACATGATTTTAAAATTACAATTTGTTTAAAGAAAAAATAAACCATTTTCTTTTTTGGAATGTGTTTATAAGAAGAATATGAGATGGTTAGGTACGTTGGCCTGGAGAAGCCTTGCAGTGCTGTAAACACAGCTCTATAGGCTATTCTGGTGAGAATTTGAGGATGTTAAATTCAAAGAGAATTGTAGACTGTGAAGTCTTGGCCTATGAGCTTTCAAAGGGGAAGGAGAACTGAGCAGCTGGGGGAAAGGCTGGCTGCTTTATGCCCACACTTGAGAGTTTGAGCCAAATTGACTTTAAAAGTAATGGACGGGAGTGCCTGGTGAAAGATACAACAAAAAGTCCATGTCCTCTCTGCTTTCTTTACCATTTATTTCAAAACAAAAACTTTGGTTTTTCAACTCTTTCCTGCCTTTTGTTTAAAGAGCAGAATAAATGAACCCTAGCACCCATAGACCATATCAGTGTGTTCCCCAGAACCTTCAAAAAAATGCCCCACATGGTGGTGAGAGTTTATAATCCCAGTGCTGGGGGAGGCAGAGACAGGCAGATCCCTAGGACTCACAGGTCATCCAGTCTTAGCCTAACTGGTCAGCTTCAGAGCAGCAAGAGACTCTCTCAAAAAAGGTGGACCCTGTTCTGACATCTAAGCTGGGCCTCCGAATGCATGAACACACAATCACATAATCACACATGCTCGTGCACATGTGCACACACACACACACACACACACACACACACACACACACACACACACACACACACAAACGCATATTTAAAGAGAAAACCAGGATCTGCACTCAATGAGTACATTGCAGCACACTATATTTGAGAAAAATGGCAGTAATCTAAGCCATCAACATTTGAGTTGTTGATCACAGCATAAGATAATGTACTAAGCAGCCTTTAAAGGAACATAATGCTCAGTAAGCAGTTTCAAGACACAGAAAAGCACTAAGATCACCCAACTTCACAAAATTAACCGAGCAGATAATACCAGCATTTTTAATGCTGTTTTAGTATGATAAATGTATGTAGACATCAGCAAGTTATATATTAAAATGTAATATTCTCTCATCTCATATGGAATCAAAATTCAACTTCTGCTCAGAAAATTTATATGCCCAATCAGTCAGACATCCTCAGGATTTAACAGTACTAAAAAGGGAAGCAGCAGAAGTTTCAGTTTTGTGGTTGTCTTAGTAACTTGGGAATAAACATGTATACACACATCTGAGTCCACGTCAGCAGTAAGGGGCCTGGTGCAGAATAGAAGTTCACTCAAACAATATTTTTGCATGCATATTGTGAAAAGTGGAACAGTTCCAAAGAAATCAAAAGCCTTGAAATGAAAAGAGGTGCCCACAAAGTAACAATGATGATACTGACATAATATTTTGCCTCGCTACAATGGATGGACAGAGAACAGGAAGAGGTAGTGTGGATGGACAGAGTTCCCAGAAAAGCACCGTATCAGCTACAGCCACTGCCAGAAAGACTCCTGTGATCCCAGAGAGACGGAATGTCCAAAGATCACAGCCAGATTACCTGGCTATCTTTAGGCCCCAACAGTCATCACCACCCACCTCTGTGTCTGCCCTAACATCCATGTGACTATCAGTTGATCGGGCCTTGACCTTTTTGGAATGTACTAGCAGACCACCAGCTTCCACCAACCCAGGGGCTAAGAATGTCATCAGACATCATCTAGAAATGATGGTGGCCATCTCCCGGCTTTGCTGTAACTCGCCTACCTGGTGGTCAGCACATGTATTTGAAACATGCCTCGATTTGTGACTTTCCTTTAAAGCTTTATAAAGCTTTCATGGAATTGTAAACACATCAGAACACAAAATTGGGGTAAACTAAATCTGTGTTCCCAGGGCCATGGTCACTCATATTTGGCTGCAGAATAAACTACCTCTTATCCCCTTTGAGGTGAGAATTGTGTCTTTTGCGTAGGTTTTTACAGGTAGTTCAAGAAGATGCCACTCGTCTGCTATGGCAGGACTAATGCAGTGTGTGACCCAGATTCATCCAAGATGTCTGCAAACAGCTCCAGCTACATCTGTGTCTCTTCATGCTTTCTTGGGTTTAGCACTCCTGTGGGTTGGCCACCACTTCCTCTCTCTCTCTCTCTCTCTCTCTCTCTCTCTCTCTCTCTCTCTCTCTCTCTCTCTCTCTCTCTCTCTCTCTTTCTCTGTGTGTGTGTGTGTGTCTAGACCTTTATCTAGGTGAAGAGTCTATCTGTCTATCTGTCTATCTGTCTGTCTGTCTCTAGACCTTTTATCAAGGTGAGGGAGACTTTCTCTGTGTCCCACCTTCCTTCCCAGGTCGGGAGGGGGTTGAACTTCCACTGCTTGGACTTCCCAGCTGGCCTTCCCTCTTGATCCTAAGTCTCCCTACAATAAAGCCGGTAATTCATAATGGACCCTTCTAATGCTTGGCTAGCTTGCACATGGGCCCTAGTCGGG
>PVHP010017612.1:0-34237 GCA_004024765.1 Zapus hudsonius | reverse complement strand
ATCCCAGCACTAGGGGGCGTGGTGGAGCTCACCTTTAATCCCAGCACTAGGGGGCGTGGTGGAGCTCACCTTTAATCCCAGCACTAGGAGGTGTGGTGGAGCTCTCCTTTGATCCCAGCACTAGGGGGCGTGGCGGAGCTCACCTTTAATCCCTGCAATGGACCAGTTTGGCCAAGTGCTGGGACTGAAGGAACAGGGCCTTGGAGAAGTGGGCAGGGAGTCAGTGGAGTGACAAACAGACACAGACTCAAGGAGAGTGTATCTGAGTGCAATTTTACTGAGCATTTGTCAGAGTTATATACAGTTGGTTATTGTAACACAGTATTTTTGTTTATATATGCAATTACAGTTTCTTTGAATGATTAAACCAAGAATTTCAGCAAGGTAATGAGAATAGACAATAGAAAAGCACAGATGATTATCACATAAATGGTTTTGATGCAAAACTCTGCTTAGTCAGGCCAGGCCTGACTTGGTGCTCGTTTTTCAATTTAAACATTATGTAGTTTTCAGCCATTAAGAATTTGTTTTTAAAGTTTCTTTTGAAAGATTTGATTAGTATAGTTATCCTTAAACCAGCTCCAGAAATATTTCCAAGTAGGTCTTGAAAATCCAGCTGACTGATAATTTTTATGTCATCTATCTTTAACATGTTTTAGTTGTTTTCTAATGCTAGCCTTCTGTGTCTCAGACAGGAGACACCCGTGAGGCCTGGATCAGGACAGCCTCTGCATGAATGGCAGTGAATACCGTGATATTCTTTTTTCCTTAATGTTAACCCATCTGTCACCATTTTCACCAATCCCTGTATGAGGCAATGGAGCATCAGTGGGCTCAGGGAGTTTTCTTTTACTACCAGTTTCTTTTTGGTCTTTTTCTAGAACTCTCTCAGTTCTAGGAATCTCTTTCTCAATACTTTCCCTTAATAAGTAATTCTTCTATTGTAAGTCATCTAGGACTCTTCCCAAAAGTCCTTTAGCTGTTTTCAATCTCTCAATTGCTCGTAATAATGGGGGAGTGACTGAAGGGAAAATTTTATTTTCATTTTCTCTTGGGAAACAAATCATCATAGTCTTTTCCCTGTTTTCGTGAAGGTGGACTCAATGAACTAGAAAGAAACAATGAGTTAGAACCATGAACAGATATAATGAAGATCAGAGTGATAAGAGAGCAGCCAAAAACACAGAGACTTGGAGTGCACAGCCTGTTCCAATGGGCAGACTTCCTTGAAGCAACTGCCTCAGTCTATGCAATTTCTCACACAGACTCCGTCAGAGTTGGCGTGACAAATCCCAGCACTAGGGAGGGTGGTGGAGCTCACCTTTAATCCCAGCACCTGGAATTCTGGCCGCTGAGGCTCTTGGCAGTGTCCCTCCTGGAAGCTGTCACTGATTTATGTGACTTGTCACTGTAACAAGTAGCTGGCAAGAAAGGCTTTCTTTTGGCTTGTGGTTTGAGGGTTACATTCTGTCACGTGACTCAAAATCCCCATTTCCTCGAATCTGGGTGGAACAGGGAATGGACCCAGGACTAGGCTTGCCCCTCAGTGACCCAGTCCCTCCAGCAAAGCTCCATCTCCCAATGGCCCCCCACCTTCCCCAAGTACCACCATCTTCTGGAGACCAGATGTGCGAACACCTGAGCTGGGGAGCACACCCTCACCTCCATCCAATGGCAGGGCTATACCTCGCTGCACTTGGGTTAGGGTCTGATTTTTCTCCTCATACGCATAGCTACCCTCTGCCCGAGTCCCTCTAACACAACTGTCACAAAGCAAGGGACACCTCCCGCCTTGTCAGACATACTTTCTTCCATGGAATCTTATCTTGATCCCGTGTTTCTAAAACATTTCTTCCCATAGGTTAAATCAGTATGTATTCATTTTTATTTCTCTCCTCCTCCACTTAGCGTTTAATCGATTTCTGTGTACTTCTTTTACAATTCTTTTTATGCACACACACATAAATCCCTTCTCGTTGCTGGAATAAAGCACCCAACCAAACACAGCTGATGGGAGAAACTTTTTTTTTTTTAAATTTTGGCTTTGTAATCATGGCATAAGCAGAGGCCGGGCATCACCTTGGCTGCAGCAGGAGGCTAAGCCAAGTTCTGGCAATGGGGAGCTTGGCTCTAACATCCCAAAACCCACCCCCACAAACCCACCTCCTCCAGCAAGGCTCCACCTCCCAAATCACCGCCAGTGGGGACAAAGCATTCAGACCTGACTCACACCTGCAGGGATGTCGAGGTGTCTGTGCCTTCCCCACTTTGAGACAGGGTGTCTTGCTACCTCAGACACAATGCCAGACTTCGAAGGGACACCAGCTTAGCTGGCCTGGTAGCTTCCCATCTCCTAGCTCTGTCTCCCTCTGTTGCAGACATGGCAGAATCCAGATGCCTGTACCACTTTGCACTGGGCGGCTTTGCGAGCAAGCACCTTTCCCTGCCATCGCTCTAGCCCCCGTGTATCTCCTTTGTGTATCAGGAATCCAGATATGTGGGAAGTAGGATTCTCATTCACCCTCTCCCCCAAGCTCCTAGCGTTCCTTATCAAGTAGGCCAGCCTGTTCTCCATGGCTCTGATTTCAAGTGCAAGTAGGTGACTGGGGCCTTCTGCAGGACTTCTTTTAGCCAGCAGGCGGCGCGAGTGCATAACAAACGGGTCTCTGCTGATTGGCCATGTCCTCCAGGGAATGGGCTCTTGGCTTTCTTTAACAAGGTGAACTCTGTGGTTGGCAGAGCTCCTGGCAGGATCTGAGGACCAGGCATCCTTCTGTGTGCACAGTGTGGAGACCTGTGTCTTCAGAGCCCTGGTCTGGGAGGGAGGAGTTTGAATTCCAACCCAGAGCACCCCCCAAACAATTGTCTGTCTTTGTAAGAGAGAGCTTCCTACAAAAGCTTGGGAATATTTCCATGAGCTCTTCACAGACCTGGTCTGACCAGCGGTGTCTCTTGGGGGGTCTCTGTATAAGTGCTGTACCCGAAGACCCTTCATAGGATGCCTTAATGACATTCCTGTTGGCATGTCCTTGGCCGTGATCTGAGGAGCGGGGGAGGATCTCACCTGTCCTCAGCTCTCAGGTCAAGGTACCTGCATTGCCATCCTTACAGACTCGGTCCTTCAGCTTTCAAGAGAGCTTTTTTCTTATTCCGTGTACAGCAGCCCTCTACCAGCCTACAGACTCTGCCCTGACAGCCGAGAGCCTCAGACAACACTCATGGGCTCTGGTGGGACTGGAGCCAGGCTTCTCAACCCAGCTCCACTGCAGGCGGAGCCCCTACCCTCTGGGCTTCATCAGGAAGTGAAGTCGTCCTGCAGGGAGTCCTTGATTTCCCAAGGACCCCTACAACCCCTCACACACACGATTCTAGAGATGATGGTGTGAACCCACAGAGTGCAGTTGTTTTGGCTTGTGAGCCAGGATGGGTTTGGGTCAGGGTGCCATCTGCAGGCTCTGCCTCGCCCAGAACCACCTGCTTCACTGGGCACTTGGCTGCTTGTCCAATACACTGGCACCATCCTCTCCCCCATCCTACTAGGCCAGGGCTGCTGGTGGGGCCAGCGGTCTGAAGGGGGTAGAGCGCGCTCATGTCCAGGCCCTCTCTGGTCCTCTCAGGAGCCCTGCACAGTCTGGGCCATGTCTGACCCCTCCCATCTGCGCCCCCTGCCCCATACGCTCTCACACACTGTACATTCTGCTAAAAGCTAAGCTGATAAAATAAATCCAGACATTCACTTGAGCACTGGGTGGGTCCAGCTCCAGAATACAGTGGTTCAGATTCCTTGGGAGGGACAACCAGGTGGGCTTTAAAAATTATTGAAAGTTTTCATATCTCTACAAAATGTGTTTTGATCATAGTACCCCCTGTCTCTTTCTCTTGCCTCCCCATTCTCTCATATCCCATCCTCCCCAGCAATTGTGGCTGCTTACATAGCCTTGGAGAGTCCTCTGGAATCTTGTTCCAGAAGCTTCCTGAGCCTTATGAGTTCCCCCTTCCCTCCAGGAATGACTGTTTCTATCTGGAGACAACAGCCACACACCTCCAGGAATCTCTAACTTAAAGAAAGCAATAAAAGGAGCTGAAGAGATGGCTCAGCAGTTAAGGCACTTGTCTGCAAAGTCTAACAACCTGGGTTCAATTCCCCAGTGCCCACATAAGCCAGATGCACAAAGTGGTGCACGCATCTGGAGTTCATTTGTAGTGGCTGGAGGCCCTGGTATATCCATACTCTCTCTCTCTCCTCTCTCTCTCTCTCTCTCTTTCTGTATCTCTCTGATTGCAGATAAATAAAATATACTTTTAAAAGAAAGCAACAAAGGATGTGTGTGTATGTGAGAGAGAGAGAGAGAGAGAGAGAGAGAGAGAGAGAGAGAGAGAGAGAGAGAGAGAGAGAAAGTATGTAGTTCAGGGTGCACAGGGAACCCTCCTCTACTTTGTAGTTATACTATTTGGTGTATATTCATTCTGTAAGATACAAACACAGATGTCACATCATTCATAAGACTGACCATAACTAGTCACGTGACACAAACTAGCCGCAGAGGAGGCTGAGAAATATAGGGAAACACATAAACTGCTTGGTGAGCACCGTCTCTGCCACTGTGCACTCTCCTCCCTCGTTCCCTTCTTCCCTCACAGCCATTGCTCCACCCTTCCTTTAAGGTCTCCCGTGGTCCCTGTATCCACTCCATCTGCAGATCTCTAGAGGGATGGCCAGCCATCTTCCCAGCAGGTTCAGATGGGGCTTCTCTTTGTCAAAGGATCAGCCAGCCCTAGCCTGGGTGCACAGTGGTGGTTACTGTACTGTGACTGCACCCCGCACCTGCCCTGGTTTAGGTGCAGAGCTCTGGTCCCTGGTGGTGGTGGAATCACACAGGGCAGGCTGTGTGAGCTGCTTTTCTCCACAGGAGTCCATAGTGGGGCTTCAGTCAGGGTTGTCCAAGGCTCTCATCCTCTGGGTGGTTCTTCCTTCTTTCTCCTCACCTTGATTGCAGGTGAGTCATCACCAATGACCAGAGAGAAGTTCTTTGGTTTGGTAGGCAGTTAGTCACAGGCCCAAAGGGAATCAACAGATAATCTGTCCAGACAGAGCTGATGAACACACAGTGTTTAAGAGAACAGAGTCCAGGAACTGAAATACAAAAAGCCCTGACTCATGTTGACCCTTCATAGAAACAAAACAACCCCTCCCCCCAAAAAAAAAACTTTCTGACTCACCCTAGCTCACAAGGAGCTGGTCCCCATACACACAAAGCAACCAGTCCTTTGTCTAATTCATCATCTACCAGAAGGCCCCACATACATTCAAACTAACCAATCCAATCAGACTTGATGCTTCATTTGCATACTCAAGGGCATCCCCCTATCCAAGTGACCAGGCAGCTGCTGGCTCAGGACCCCTCCCAGCATTGGCGCTCTACTGCTCTCTGTTCACTTTCTTTTCTAAAGAAAATGGATTTAACTTCCCTTCTGCTGTGTCAGCACTTACCATTCTCTGTGGGTCTCAAGACAGAAAACTGGAGAGGCACTCCCTTGGGGAGTTTAGTGACCATCGAGCGTCCAGCACTCTAACGCCTAAGGAAAAACTTTCCACAGGTGAAAAATGATGTGTCTTTCAAAACCACAACTCTTAAGAGATAAACCCGTCTTGGAGTCTGCTGGATTCTTTTGCCCAATTTGCTCTTCCAGAAGTTTGATGCAAGGATGTGCTAAGACTTGAACAGTGAAGAACATGTGCATATATATATATATATATATATATATATATATATATATATATATATATATATATGCTTTTTCCTAATGTTTCCCTCAACATTAAGGGGCTCCACTGAGATTATCTGGAGCCAGACAGATGAAACTCATATCCTTACTCTGACCTCAGCTGTGAACTTGGTCTTTATGGGGACATTTGCCCAGACTTTCATGCCTGAAAACTTCCTTTGACCCCATATCTTTCTGCTTGGGATCTAAATACGCTGGGCTCTTCCATCCCTGAAAGTCTCCAGCATTCAGGACTTTCTCCACCTCCTTTCCATCCCTCGTTAAATCTGAGCTCATCTCTTATTTATTTATCCCGAGGAAGCCACCATTCACCACTAATGATGTGTTTTCTGTGCCTTTTCCTGGAGCTGCCAACTCAGTAAGCATGTGGTCCGCCTCTCAAGCAACTGTGACAACAGTCCTACCATGTGCTACTGTTTTATGACAACAGGAAGTGACATATGCCCGTCTAAAGTGATAATTTCTTCAGTGTCTGTCACCCTACCATGAAGCAAGTGGCAAGGCTCCGTCTCCAGTTCTGTTGCCTGGTTGAGTAAGATAACCAGTGCGGGCTGTCACAGCAAACCCATCCTGAAGTCGCGTACAGGCTTAGCAGCCAAAGACTGTGTTCCATTCAGTTTACTGGAACTGAACCTGGAAGGACAGTTGTCAGCAGAAGGCTTGTTGGAGACGGTCTGGAGGTGTGTAAGGGAAAGGGAGGAATGTGCTGGGGGAAAAACTCGCTCTAATGTGCTTGCTGGGAGGCCTCAGCCAGTCCTATGGGGAGCTCTGAAGCCAACATAGTCTTTCAACATTGTCCCAGACTAAGGAGACCTGGGCTGGCTTCATGATCCCCATCAGGAGAAAATGTGACCTGGACTGAGGCCATCTCTGCTGGCCAAGGAGCAGTAGCCTTGGCATATGGGTTGCTGTCCATTCCAGGAAGTGCTGAGGTCCGGGGGTTTCAGCAAAAAGACTTCAGTGTGACAGGTTAGGGTGACTGGGACCCAAAGGTATCCAGGAGAGTCCTTGGACTTGTGTTTGCAGGCAGGTTCCACTTATTTCATGACTTACCTAACCCCTCCCCTTGAGTGGGAAGTGTCTCTTACTTAGAGCTCAAACCTAATCCTGGAACTGTGATAGGTCAAAGCTAGACCAATCACTGTCTCTCTGGCTCACCTGGCTCTGAGGATATAGCTACCTAGATAAAGAAGGATTGCTCTCTTTTCCCTCATGGCTGCCTAGCAGAGAGACATCTGAATCTCCAGGCCTAGGTAAGGTCCCCTTTATAGTCACCAGGGTGGTGGTGAAGGGGCTGGGGCTTCTTTCCCACAGGAACCGTTTTTTCCTCATGATGGGACCTCTTATATTTTCCCTTCTTTTTGGCTGGCCAGCACATAGCCACCCATCCCCCCAGGTGCTCTCTCCTCACAAATGGCTGCAGATCTCTGTAGCTTCTCCTCTCCTCCTCTTAAATAAAGCCTCCCATTATACCTTATCCTCTGGTGGTCTATAATTTTAATTCTTTAATTTTTCAAACAAGAATCCAGGTACTCTTAAATTTTAAGGTACATTGGATTAACTGGGAACCCCAACTTTCTGGGAACCCCAGCTTTTCCGTTACACTAGCAGATAGCCAGGAGCAAAAGACACTGGACACTCATCACCCCAGGAGTCTGACCCTAGATTCCCCCCCATGACACAGGCCCTAAACATGGACTTTTGTTCCCTTTTCATTTCTCAAATGGGAAAACCTAAGCTGCAGGAAAATAAAATAAGTATTAAAAAAAAGCAGGGCCCAAGTTAGAAGGGGATTCTGGGAAATGTGGTGATGATCGCATCCCTTGTGATGCTGCAGAGAAGAGAGAAAGAGGTAAATTGGGTACAGGATGCCACTGGACTAAAAACAGACCCCCCCAACAGTGTGGAAGGGCTCCATAAATTAATAATACAAAGACAGTAATCATTCCAAAGTTGGGAAAACTGTCGTGGCCAATGGTAGGGACATGTTCCTGCAAAGATAGAAATTAATTCCCCATTCTTATCTGAGCAGTATTTAGAGGTGGGTCTTTGGATTGTTAGATCCCATATCCAGTCACGGCTGCCTCACAGCCTCAGCCACACCCCTGCAGTGTCCCCTTCCTCACAGGCTCCTTGATCTCCAGGGGGCTTTTCCAGATAGCATGACTTTAACTGGGGAAGGGCTGTACCAGGATCACATCACCTGCTAACTAGATCCATTGTTCTGCCCTTATCTGGAGGATGCCCTTGGGTCCCTTTAAACACCTGCTTCAGACAGAAATACAAGAAAGCAAGTCTAGTTAGGTGATGTCAGGTGACTCTGGGCTATTGCTTTAAGGCCCACGCTTCGTCTCCTGCTCTACTTTCTCATGGGAGAACTTAACGCCAGCTCTGGAGCTTTCCTTCAGGCCCTGCTGGTTGACTCTACCAAACCCTTTGCCTGAAGGTCGAGCTGACTGTGTCTCTTGAACTCCATCACTTTTTAGAACCCAACAGGGATGTAATTAGAATTAGGTGAGGCCATGAGGGTGGATGTCCCGTGATGGCATTAGAGTTAGGCTGGTAGACAAGCATTCAAAGGCCTGGAGAACATTGAGAACGAACTCCTCCTCATGAACAGCTCAGACCCCACCTCCCCTTTCCCTGATAAAGAGAGGAGGTGGGGGTTGAGAGAAAGCTACTTCTTCATGGTCAAAAGAATAGAATTGAGTTTTACCCCTGGTCCTGGATGGAGATGTGATATTCTAAATTATAGGAGCCAAGATTATGATCCTCTCCAGAGTAGCTCATCCAAGGGACCCTGTGAGTATCTGACCAAGAGATCCCTTCTCATCTAAAGATGTCTAAGGAGGAGGGAGGAATATTGACCCCCTTAATGAGATGATGAGATAATGCACATAAACCCACAGAAGCCCCTCCCTCCATGCCATTGCTGAGTCTGCCTGCTTTTTTTCTGAGTTCTAACTCAAAAAGCATAGCTTTTTCTTTTCTCTCTTTCTATCTCTTTGGTTCCTGACTTACTCAGACACTCTGGGTTTGCTGCCTGTCTCACCCAAGATCCCACCTTTACCCTATGAAACTGCTTGCCCACCTCCATTACTAAACTTACCTGCTTTCTGGACCCTAGTTTGAAGCCATAACTTTCTTTCTTCCTATAGTTATACGTCTCCCTTCTCCCAACAACTGTGGAGAATTACAGCTTGCCTATCCTGTCAGTTTTCTCTCAATCACTATGAAAATTGTCTGGAGCCTTCTTTAGAGTCTATTCCTAACTTATTTTCTTAGTAAGGCTAAGAACCCACAAAGGGAACCCCAGTTCCATGGTGACATTCATGGATTTGTAGGAGGAGTAGGGCAGACCCAAGCAGGCAAGCTGGCTCTGTGCCAATGAGGGCTTGGGCATGCTATGTAGCAGTAAGGACCTCCCCACATTCTGGCACCTTTTTATCAGACTTGTCAGCTCCCAGAACCATCTGAAGAAAACCTCTAATCTATACATGTCTCAGTCTGCAGTACTCCCTGCTAGCAACCAAAAATGGACTAAGACAAACTTTAACCCTTCTAGGGTCTCAGAGCTCCTCACACTCCCAACTGGCTAAAACTGAGTCTTCAAAGCCTCACTTCACTAAAGGGCTTCATCAACAGGGGATCTAGACAGTCTGGCTCCTTCCTCAAGACCTCCCCAAGTTTCCTCCCCCAAGGGGATAAATATAAAGCTTCCTTGTGACAGGGGAACATGGATAGCTCCAGACGACCCATGGAGGAGGTTATCCAGCGGAGTGGGGAGGGGAGGGCAGCGGGGAATTGGGGATAACAACTCATTGTTTGCCCACTAAATGTTGTAACTCATTATGGACAATAAAAAATAAATAAATAAAAAAATAAAACAAAAAAAATAAAAATAAAGCTTCCTCAGTTGTCCACTTGTAACGGGGTACTTGCTAGTCCCAATGCCCCTTAAAACCTAGAGTACCCATAGCATGCTATTCTGTAACAGGGGAGCTGGGGGTTGGAACTTAGATAATACCCAGCAAATTCCAATGTGCCTCAGAACTTAAAGAGTACCCAAATTCTTGTCCATAAAGTTAAAGAATTAAAATTATAGAACACCAGATGATAAGGTATAGTGGGAGACTTTATTTAAAGGCGAATGGGAAGTTACAGAGATCTCCAGCCACCAGTGTGGAGAGAGCACATAGGAGAGGGTTTAGCAAAATCTGTGCTGCTCAGCTGAACAAGCAGAAGAAGAAAAGGTTTGTGTGGAAAAGAACCCCAGCTCCTCACCACAGCCATGAGGCTGTGGTGAGAGGCCCTTACCTAACATCCTTCTGCTAGGCCATGTGGGGAAGAGAAGAGGCAGAATTTTCTTTTCAGTGAGTGTTCCTTGGCCCAGGTGAGCAGAGAGACAGCTGGTTGGTCTATCTTTGATCAATCAGTTTCAGGATTCGGTTTGAACTCTAGTTAGAGACACCTCCCACTCAAGGGGAGGGGGACCTATGGAACTTGCCTGAAGGGGTTAACTGTCACATTTCTTAAATGAAGATTTCTCAGTCATCTCCGATGAACTTCTTTCTAATGTCTGGTCCCAGCAGGCTATGGAATAAATAGTTGTCATATAATAATAATAAAAACAACTTAGACTACCTGGATTCTTGTTATATAAGTTTTAAACTTATATAATTAAAATTACCGACACCAGAGGATAAGGTTTAGTGGGAGACTTTATTTAAGAGAAGGATAGGAGAAGCTACAGTAAGAGAGAGCACATGGGGAGGTGTTGGCCGCACAGCTCTGAAACCAGGGCATCTGTGCTGACCAGCCAAGGGAGAGAAAGAAGGAGAAATATAAGAGGGGTCCATCATGAGGGATAAAAGTCTGTGTGGGAAAGAACGGGGGAATCTTACCAAAAGCCTGCAGGTTTAGGAGTCTCTTGCTGACTGGCCAATTCTTCCTTCTCTATATCCTCTGGCCCAGGTGAGCCAGAGACACAGATGATTGGTCAGGCTTTGACCAATCACAGTTTCAGGATTAGGTTTGAGTTCTAGTAAGAGACACCTCCCACTTTAGGGAGGGGATCAGGTAAGGCAAGCATTAGACAAAGGACACCTGGTTACCTTTGGGGTCTGTCGTAGTCAGCCACACGCCACTGGGATGAATCTCCAAACCAGGCACAGTTTATGGGAGGAAATGATTTATTCAAGCTACAGATCCAGGGGAAGTCCCATGAAAGTGAAAGAGGCTGGCCCTCTTTCACAGATCCCAGCAGAGAGAAATACCCATCACCTATACCACACACACAGAACAGGGAACAGGCAGGAGGGGGTAAGGAGAGAATTTTTTTCCCTTTATATAGCCTTAGGGTGGGGTCTTGCAGCCCTATCCTAGACTTAATGGCTTCCTGAGTCTCTGGGATTTCTTCCTGCACTGCCCACACAGGAAAGGATATTTACTTCTAGCTCTCCTGAGCTTCCTTACATCTTGCCCCCCTACTGAGAGGCTGCCTTCCTGTGAACATCCTCAGAAACCCACCCAAGATTACTTGAAAGGTCAAGTTGACATCAAAACTTAACCATCACAAGGTCCCAGTCACCCTAACCTGTGGCACACCCCCTCTCCTAGCCCTGTTTCCTGAAGTACGGTATTTCTCTCCACTCTACCACTCTATCTCTCTACCTCTACCTCTCATCTGCTTTCCTGCTCATATATGCACTTTCTATTTCTTTCTCTCTTCCCTTGCTTCTCAGCTTGCACCCAACTCCCTTTCCCTTGCTAACCCACTGAAGGAGAAACAAGAGCAAGGTAGCTTCTCACAGGCAGTCAGACAGGGAGAGAGGTCCAAAGGGAAAAAGGAGATGCCACCCCATCTGCCCTGACAAAACCAGGACTCACATCTGATCTAATCCCATCCAAGATGGATTCAAGCAAATCCTCAACCACAGGGCTCCCTGCTGGTTTCTTTCTCAACTCAACACACCTGGATGGACTGGTCCTTCCTTGTGTCTATGAACCAATCAGGTCTCTCCCTCACACACCTGAGTCTGGTGACAAGGCTCATCCTAATTAGATGCCTGAGCTGTTAAAGGTCCTACCATGTGTATATGAGTCTCTCTCTCCCATCCTGGCCTGCTCCTTCCTGTGGGTTTTGTGCCTGAACACCAGTGTGTGAGCCCCTCTCTCTTTCCTAGACTGGCTGTAAGCTATTCCGAAGTCAAGATGGACCTGGTACAGGCCCAGCCCTGACCTGTGTGTGTGTGACAGTGTTATCACCCTTCGCTGGGACATGAGGATGAGAACACACTGCAAGTGAGCCTAAGGGGGTGCAAGCCATGACAGACGGTGTAAGAGCAGAGCTCAACATTTCAGCTCTCTGTGGTGAACCAACCCTGGCGAAAAGAGCCAGGAAAAGCAATGCATTCTAAAGAGTCCTGGGGGAGGAGTGAATAGTTAGAGGTCACTTCTCAGAGGGAGCTGGGGTGGGGTGACTCAGAAGGCACAGGGAATTTATTCCAGGTGGCCAATGTCTCTTTAGCCCAAGCCAGCTCAGTCATAGGAAGGAACTTGCCCAGGGTGGATGGATGCATTTGCTGTCCTCATGGATTTCAGAGCGAGGGTCTCAGTGGGGCATTAATGGGGCTACGTAGTGCCCCTTCCTTTGCCTGCCTATTTTCTGCCACAGATATTGGTGGCTGCAGCATCTCTTGGCTCCTGAGCCAGGACTGGCTAAATGTCTTGGACGGTCAGACTCCAGGAGGTTAAGCTGCTAAGTGACGGATGCAGTGTGAAACTCAGATTCGATTCATACATTTGTTGTCTTTTCTACTTCACACCTCAGCCTGGCCGGGCAGGGTGCTGCTCACAGCCTCCAGGCTTCCACTCACATCATCCGAGCATAGCATCATGGTCGACAGTCACAGTGACTGAATCACCCACAGAGCATCTGTGTCAGGGCACAAGGAGAAAGCAGTTGGCACACAGGCAAAGCCCATCACTGAGTCAAAGAGGAGGAACCTGCACTAGCCAAGTGGAATAAGGTAGTAGAGAAATGGAGCCAGAAGAAGCAGGGGGCGGATGGGAATGAGGAAGACCGTGGGGACAACCAGGTTACTAGCAGGAGATGTTACTCTCACGGGACCAGGTCACTATCACACGGGGAGTTCTTGCAGGAGTAAGAGGGACTGTTTACTCCAGATGGCCTTGACCAGAGAGGCTTCAAGGAGGGGTGAGGGGCCAGCGGGACTGCAGGGGTTTAAGGGACCATTGGGAGAGGAATGGGTGGCTCCAAAGGTTGGGTGACTGAGCACATTGTTTTGAGCACTTCCCAGGTACTGTTCTGCTAAGTAGCTCCCAGGTGCCACTTCATGGAGGTGGTTATGCCAGTGACAGTGGGGAGACTGAGTGGTCTCCACTACAGCCTTAGTTAGGCCTGGGGTGGTAGTTCTGGGGTGGGGGTTCAGGACATCTGACATAGAGCATGACCTGGGAGCAAGAGAAAGTGGGTTTCATGTCACTTGGGCCATAGTCAGGCGTGTCCCCCAATTTCTCCAGTATTGCTGGGGTCCACAGGATCAACACACCCCTGACAATTCTCAGCTGGAAGGACCTTGCAGAAGCCTGGGGGTGATGGTTAGCCTTAAGAGTCAGCTTGGCTGGGCCACTGGACTCAGCTGTTGAGACCAGTTCAATCTACGTGTTGGCTGCTGTGGGTACATTCCACACAGACAAGGCTTCTTCTAGTCTTTATTCCCCAGTCCTGGCCACAGAAGCAGACGAAGATAGACATTCACTGAAAATGTGACCGAACCCTGGAATCTGTCAACTAAAAACCTTTGCGTAAACATCTTTAGAGAACCATAAACTCAGACTACAAAGTACTCGGAAGCCAATGTGGATGCGGTGCAGGCCCAGCTCTGACCTGGAGTGTGTGATGAATGATATAATCACCCACTTACTGGGCATGAGAATGAGAAAGTGCTGTAACTCAGCATAATGGGAGGTGTGGGAACAGAGTTCAGGCTGAGGATACAGCTCAGTTGGCCGAGTGCTCACCAAGAAACACATAAACTGGGTGAGGTAGAGGCAGGAAGATCAGGAGTTCAAGGTCATCTGTATTGGTTACTTTCTCATTTCTGTGAAATGACTGAAGCAACTCACATGAGCTAGCCAGCAAGCCCCCAGGATCCCTCATCTCTACCTCCCCAGTTCTAGGATGACTGCACACCCTTATTATGCCCAGCTTTGATGTGGGTGCTGGGTGTCCAAACTTAGGTCCCATGCTTGTATGACACTCTGACTGAGCCGTTCTGCTTGCCCCTTGTAAGCTTTTTCTTCCCAGCGACAACTGTCTGTCTCTCCCTCCAGAAACTATCATGCCTCATGTTTCTAGGGGAAATTCCATGGTGTGTAGGGCCTGATGACAGGAGCAGGACACTGATGCCAGATTGCCAGCTGGGAAGCAGAATGTGATCAGGAAGTGAGGCCAGGTTACAAGATCACAAGACCCACCCCCAGTGACCCACTTCCTCCAGGAAGGGTCTACCTCCTAATGGTTCTACCACCTTCCCAAATAGCATCACCAGCAGGGGACTAAGGGCTCAAATACTTGAACCTCCAACAGTCATCCTTGGCTACGTAAGGAGTTGGAGGCCAGCCTGGGAGACCCTATGTAGCAGTTAGCTTCTCTTTGCTGGAACCAAACACTGGACCGAAAGTGGCTTATGGGAGGAAAGGGTTTATTTTAGGCTTAGTTTCTAGGGGAAGCTTCATCATGGTTGAGGAAGCTCTTCATCATGTCCACAAGAGAGAACTGCAGGTGCACTCTGGCTGTGAACAGAGTGGTTAGACTCCTCCACCCCAGAAATTCACCTCCTACAGCAAGGCCCCACCTCCCAAAGACTCATCAGCTGGGGACTAAGTAGGCAGCTTCATCAAAAATCCAGAAGTTATAGGGAACACTTACATTCAAATCACCAAACCCAGTCTCAAAAAAAAAATCAGAGTTCAAAAATTTCAGCTTGCTGTCATAACCCACAGTCGGTATTTCTATTAAATATTTTTATTATTTGTGGACAGAGAGAGAACGAATACACCAGGGCCTCTTGATGTCTTGAACTCCAGATACACGCACCATTTTGTGCATCTGGCTTCACGTGGGTACTGGGGAATCAAACCAGGCCAGCAGGGCTTTGTAAGCAAGTGCCTTTAACTGCAGAGCCATCTCTCCAGCCCCGACACCACGTGTCTAAGTAAAAGAGACCCTTCTCCACTTCGGAGTTCAGACTCCTCTAATCAAAGGTCTGGGACACAAAGCTCAAGTTCCACCTCAAGGCTGCCTGAACTTCCAGTCCATGGGTCACCTTAGAGTTTCACATGCACCAGCCTACATAACCATGATAGCTGGTTCCTTAGAACATATCTCTCTCAGGGGGCCAGGAGATGGCTCCGTGGGCAAGAACATTCGCTGCACAAATAAACAAGAGGTCTGAGAGGCTCTGGTCCTCTCTGAGTTCAATTCCCAACACCCAAATAAACAGCTGGTGTGGTGACACATGCCTACACCCCCGATCCTGTGGGGAGCCAAGGCTAGAGAATGGCTGGGGCTCATGGCCAAAAATGACAGCTCTAGGTTCAATGAGAGACTCAAGGAGGAAATGAGAGAGAAAGCATAGAAGACATATGACATTCTCCTTTAGCCTCTTCACATAGGGTAAACATGATCTCCACACACATGCCACACACACACACTGCAACATACATACTACATACACATGTGCAAATACCTCTCATGCACATATAATACATATCAGGGTCACATATCTAAACACACTTAGCTCTCCGTCTGTGAGTTCTGTATCCAAAGATTGAACCAGTCACAGTGGGAACTATTAGAAAGTCCATGTCTACTAACTATGCATATCTGTTTCCTGTCACTACTCTCTAAACAATGCAGTGTAACATCTCTTGCTTCAGAATTGCATAGCACGAGGTGTGAGAAGCAATCTGGAGACACTTTGAAGTCTATGGGAGGATGTGCAGAGGCTTTATGCAAAAGCTATGTAAAGGAATTGAACATCTGAAGGTGGAGTATTTGCCAGGGTCCCTGAGTTAATCAGCCACAGATACTGAAGGTCAACTATATAGAAACCCATGGACTATGGGGCTGGAAGACATTCACATGTCAATATAGGCACACCTATATGAGATCTGTCAGGTCCATATCTCTGGGGCACATGTGTAAGATGTATAAATAGGCACACAGTAGTTCTCATTGGCTTCTTATTCTGCACAGCCCTGGATGTCATATCTATTCAAATGCCTTCATTGAGCCCCTGAAGAAATATTAAGAGCCAGTGAGGGGGAGGGGCATGCCCAGAGTGACACTGAGTCAGAAGCTCTCCTGAGACCTGCAGGGGGGGGGGAAGGCTGCTTGGGGTCACACTGCATCCTTTCACCTTCTTTGGAGCACAGGCCTTTTGTTACCTGCAGAGGTTTCTGCTGGCATCTGTGTTGAAGAGGGTTGGCTCTGATGACTCAGAACTCCAGCCCCACAGGGAAGGAGATGACACAAAGTGTGGGCACCATTCCTGATTCCCATTGCCTTGAGATTTTGCTTCATTTTGGTCATTAACTCTGGGACTCATTCTGAGACCGCTCAGTCCCCTGGGGGCAGTGATGACGTCTGCCATGCGTGAAATGCATTCCAGGTAGAAAACCTCAGGGAGAGAGGGCGTGCGTTGTAGGGAGTTGACCCAGTTTCTCAAAGGACACAGGAGGATTTGCTGTGATTCAAACTACACCTCTCCATTACCCCTGGCCAATGAAATCCTCCTTTGTGGGCACCTCTGCTGTCCTTGCGTTGGAGGACAGATCTTAGCCCAGGCTCTTCCTCTGTCCCTCAAGCTACCAAGGGCTCAGGACAGGCTTCTTCACTTGATGATGCTGCTGCAAGAAGCACTGGACAAAGAGTCCAGGAATGGAAGCCAGCCTCTGCTCCTTCCTTCCTTAACTGGGGAATCAGCTTTGCTATTGAGGCTTGTATAGCACAAAATTTATACAACATAGTAGTTGTCACATGTTTTGACAAGTCATGGCTTCAAGAAATGATGGGACACATGGCAATAAAGACTCCAGAAAGATAGTTGGGGTTGAATACATGAAGCTAGGTACCCCACTCCTCTCATCTGTAAAACGAGTGTCTTCCAGTCAACCACTGTTCAGGCAATAGTGAGAATACAGTGAGAATTCCTGTGAGCTGTCATTATCAATGTATCCCTTTCACCCACCAAACTGTGACCCCGTAAGGCAAAGGCTCACTTTGTATTTTCATCCTTGATGGCTAGCCTGGCACATGAAACTCATGGTTACATAGATGAGGGTCTCCACCACTGAGTAAAAACAGAGGTCAGTGGGCAGGTGGAGCTGGATGGGCATCTCTTTCCAGAGGATTCTGTCAACTTCAAATGCTCAAGATATGAAAGCAAGGCTCTGACAGGCATGGACAGGCTGCCCAGTGCACTGCCCAGCCCCTCAGGCAGGAGAGGTCTTGCTGGACCTGCCCAGCCTCTCGCTGTGCTTTGAATTGTTTGCACTATCTTTGCTTCTCCAAGCGTCCCACAGAGCTGAAGTTTCCAAACCTCAACTCTAACCTAACCTCTCCCAGCCACCCATGAACAGATCCATCCATGGACCTTAGAAAAACAGTTCCCAGATTGCTCTGGAAATGTCCTGTGTGTCACTGTGTGTCACCTACACCTAAGCAGATGCAGCTGCAGGAGTAGTTAGCAAAGGCCACTCTTTGTGCTAAAGTGCTTGATCACAGTGAAAGTCTGCAGAGCCCAGCTGCCAGCAGCGCAAGCAGGGTCGTCATCTGCACAGGGAGCAGAGGATGGGAAGTGTTAGGACAAGAGACAGGGTCGGGGGGTTCTGCCTGGATGTTTTCCTGTCTTTCTCACTTTCCTTATTGCTAGTGTGAAGCTGCTCATTCATATATAAAAATTAGGAGGAAAAAGACCTGGTTTTTGTTGTTATTGTTTGTTTTTTTCTGAGGTGGGGGGGTCTAACTCTAGCCCAGGCTGACCTAGAATTCACTATATAGGCTCAGGGTGGCCTTGAACTCACAGGGATCCTCCTTTCGAGTGCTGGAATTAAAGGCATGCACCACCACACCCAGCAAGACTCAAGTTTTAATATTTTATTTGCAAGGAGAGAGAGAGAGAGAGAGAAAGAGAGAGAGAAAATGGATGTATCAGGGCCTCCAGCCTCTGCAAGTGAATTTCAGTTGCATACACCACTTTGTGCATCTGGCTTTTTACATGGGTTCTGGGGAATTAAACTGGGGTCATAAGGCTTTGCAGGCAAGCACCTTAACCACTGAGCAATCTCTCCCACCCCCTGAATGAACTGAGAAGTCAGAGTTTCACTCTTCCATAATGAAGCTGCTTCCCGAGAGCCCAGTTTCATCCAACAGGAGACGGTTTTAAGCTGCACTATATATGTGTACATTTTTGTGCATACACATATGACACCTCTATGTGCCTTTGTTTTGTGGGCATGAGGTGTGTATATGTGGTATATGTTTATGTGTATTTGTGTGCTGTGTACGTGTGTGACATACATCAGGATTACAGTGTGTCTGATGTGCATGGTATGCATGCATGTTTTATGTGATGTGTATGCTTGCATGTGTGATGTGTGAAGAATATATCTGTGTGTTTTACACTCAGGTGGACATCTGTGTGCAATGGGTGTATATTGTGATGTGTTTGTATGCGGTGTGTGGGAGTTTGTATATCTGTGCATACATGTGCCTCTCAGGCCCGGGAGGCAAGCCCAGGGGTTCCCAGCATGTCCATGTGCTGCAGCTGCAGACCTCACTCTGCCTCCCTCCCAGTCCTATTAGGCAAGGTGATGCTTTGGCAGCCTAGCGCTCCGGGCTTGGAGTATTATTAAACACACAGATCGTTCTAGCCTATTCTTAGTTCTGGCAGATTCTAGAGGAAGAAAATGAATTCCATGCTCAGGAACAGAAAGCTCATTTTAAGTAGTCACTGCGGGGAGATGTAATGTCATCAAGCCTTGCTAAGTGACCAGGCACTCCTAGCCAGGGGTGTTCTCTCTCTCTCTCTCTCTCTCCTCTCTCTCTGAAAGAAAAAAATGTAAGTTTCTCCCTGCTCAGGCAGTGTTGCACGCAGGTCATAACCCGTGGAAGAATGGAGCCCTAGATTTCAGTCTCAAGTCTGCTGCCTCTAGTCCTTGGACCTGGAGAAGTATTTCATGTCTTGGGCCTCTCCCCATGCTGCCTTCTCAGCTATGACTAGGGAGAAAGGAATCCACTCCTAAGCCTGATGGGGGAGGGGAAGGAGATGAGGTGCAGAAATGCTGGTGTCTGCCTGGCATCCATTAGGTACTCCATCAACTCTGTGCCAAATCCAGCCACACCTCTCCTGAATAAAGACAAAGAGGGGTCTGGAAATGTGGGGGCCACCTGGTTACCTCCCTTTTCAGACTATTGGGGCACCTACAGGTAATAAGCATTCCCTCATGGGGGGTTGAGCAAGGATCCAGAGGTCCACTCCAGGAGTTCCAAGTTAAAGCTTCTTCAAAGAAGACAGGGGCCATCACAAGCTTCTCCTCACCCTGGGTGCTAGGATGGCACAGGAAGCCCTGTGACCAGGGAGGCTCCTCCCATCAGGTGCTTTTGCTGGGGGCAGGTGACAGGTGGCTGCTCGCCATTCTGCTGACAGCTCCCCCTCATCATCTGTGAACCTTCTATGGCTTAGAACATAGTGACAGCTACATGGGAGCCCCAGGAGGCAGAAAACCTGCGCTGGCTAGAGGGTCCCCAGCAGAAGAGGAGGAGGACCATCCTGACATGCTTCCAAGGGCCTGTAGTGGGAGCTCCAAAGACTTTTCCAATGGCTATTATTGTCCATAGGCCTCCATTTCCACCAGAGCTCCTGGGGACAGATACTGTTAAAACAGAGGTTTTCCTGTCCTTTCCTGAACAGCAAGCATGGCACACAGAGAGGTGTTTATTCATGTCCTCTATCCCAGCAGGGGTCAGAGTACAGTATGACGTGGCAGCAAGTGTAGGAAGAAGATTCTAGATCCACCTTCGCATTCTATATGCTCTCTCCCCCTGAAGCCAGGAGACCTCGAGTGTCATTTCATACAGTTGATGCAAGGGGCAGCGGAGACCTCAGGTGAGTACCTGATGACCCTCCTCACTCCCTCCATGGCCCAATCTCAAGTCTCTTGTGAGCAGGTGCAGCTGCTGCTGATACAGATGGTGACAGGTATTTTTCTCAGGGGACCATGCCACACAACAAAGGGAAACTTGATTCTGAGTTGAGTATTTTTAAATGCGCAAAGTAACTTTCTGTTGTACAATAGAAATATTGGAGTGGATGGCATTGTCCCTTCCTCTGAAAATCCTCCTGCTTTTAGTCTGGATTGAAGAGCCAGAGGCTGGTGTAAACTGACAGCATGAGACTCGATTCCCCTGTCTTCCTTGCACCAGTTAAGCTTATGCCCTGGGAATTTCAGTCTAGGGTCAGTTGGTGCTGGATACTGGGCCAGCAGAGCAGGATGTATTTGTAGTGGTGTCCCAGTGAGAGAGAGAGAGAGAGAGAGAGAGAGAGAGAGAGAGAGAGAGAGAGAGAGAGAGAGAGAGAGAGAGAGAGAGAGAGAGAGACTACTACACTACTAGAATCAGGGCTAGGGAGGCAGAGGCAGGAGCATCCTTGGGACTTCCTGGTTAGCTAAACATATAGAATTGGTGAGCTCCAGGTTCAGTGAGAGACCCTTTATCAAAATATAAAAAGGTGGAGAATGATTAGTGAAGACATCAGAGTCAACGTCTGGCCTCCACACGTGTCACAATACACATGTGTATGTGTATCTGCACCTGCACACACGTATGCCCACAAACCTACAAACATGCATGCACATGCAAAAAAGGAAAGAGATATAAAAAGATAAGATGAAGAGAAGTAATCGAGAGATGATTCTTAGCAGGTCCCCTGAGAACGAGGCTCCACTGTCATTGTCCCTATATATCCCGCTCTGTCCCCACACTGAACTCCTCCTCACTCAAGGCAGCCTGCATGTGTCTCAATTCCTTGAAATTAAATGCATCTGGTTGAGACCAGTGATTTCCCAGTCTGCCTCCTGGAGGTTAGCACCTTGAGATGGTAGCAAATCCATAAGGAGCCCAACACAGTGGCAGAATCAAGCCAGCACCATGGTGGAGTAAGAGGTTAGCCATTCAGGATGATCAATGGACCAACTGTGAGCCATCACAGTCATCACAACACAGGGAGCACATGGCTGGCTTCCTTCAGAAGCCATTAGCCCTTGTGCTCCCTTATCTGTGCCCAGTGCTGTGAAGGAAAAGGAGAGAACAAGAAAGCTCAGACCCATATACTGTTTTATCAGTGCCCTGATGACCTTCCACTTGGATCAGCTCTCAAATCATGATGCCCTTGACCAACAGCTGTCTCTTGCACCAGCCCAAAGTCCTTGACCAGTTATTATCAGTAAGGATGAGGTTACCACAGCACCTGGACCAATCCATGCTCATCCCTGCACCTGGAAGCAGCTTCTCAGTTTGCTTTGCCATCTGACGGTGGGCACAGGAATGTCAGAGGCAACCATCCAGTGTCCACCCCACAAGCTCCTACTCCTCTATGATTCAGGAGTTGGAGAAGGCCACCTCTGTGGCATTGAGAGTGATGGCTGACTCAGCCCAGGGTCCTGAGACATGCCCTGGTGTCCCCAGCTAGGCAGAAGCTGGGGGAGATAGGCAGGGTTAGGTGGGTAAACATTCCTGGGAGGAAAGGGCAGAGGTTAGAAAGGAAGTTGTGTATGCCTCTCTGAGCAATCTGTTGGGGCAGAACTAAACTGGTTAGAAGGGGCAGAGAGCAAGACTAATGGCACAGTAGGATATGGAACTTAGTGCTGAGTCATTTCGGTGAAGCAGCCTGGAATCAATCTTGTGGACAAAGCAGAGGCCTGGTGTCCTGAAACAGTGATCACCTATGGTCACACCAAGGTAATTACAAAACCTTATTTCCTCCTTGGAGCCTGAAGACCCTCCATGTCCACCTAGATGGGACGTCCGTAGGTAGGAGAAGACTCATCTCTCCTTCAGTGTCCCAGTGCTGTGTTCCCACCACATTGCATCTACAACAGAGGCCCCAGGGCTACTCCATGTCTCACGGTAGTTCTGCAGATCCGACCCAAAGCTTCCCGAGGAAGCTTTACTTCCTGAGGAGGCGTGCATGTCCCCCACTCCGGGCAAGTGACAGCTGGTGATTAATGTGTGGATGCAGAGGTGCTGACCTGAGGATACACTGGGAAGGGGAGATGAAGAGAGTAGAATTAGGCTTGGGGATGGAGAAGCTGGCTTTAAACCAACAGTGAATCATAAGGTTTGCTTTCTCCTCTTAATCAGACTAAATGAGGCAAGGTTTTTCCTCTGCCCAGCGAGCCTGCCCTGCTCACCTGGGCCCTCTTTTACCTGTGGGCCACTAGACAATAGCAGTATCTCATCTAAATATTGTGTATGTTCCTTTTCTTTCTTAGTCTCTACCTCTCTAATTCTGTCCCTGTTTATTTCTCCCTTCTTTTTTAGTGTGTGTGTGTGTCACAGTCAGCCACATGCCACTGGGATGAATCTTCAAACCAGGCACAATTTGGTGGAGGAAATGATTTATTTAAACTACAGATTGAAGGGAAGTTCCCTAACAGTGAAAGAGGCTGGCCCTCTTTTACAGGTCCAAGCAGAGAGAAAAACCCATCACCTACAATACACACACAGGACAGGGAACCATCAGGGGGGCCAAGGAGAGAATTTCTTCCCTTTTATATAGGCTTAGGGTGGGGTCTTACAATCCTTCCAACGGATTTAATGGCTTCCTGAGTCTCTGGAATTTCCTTCCTGCACTGCCCACACAGGAAAGGATGTTTACTTCTAGCTCCTTTGAGCTTCCTTACATCCTGCCCCCTAATGAGAGGCTGCCTTCCTGTGAACATCCTCAGAGACCCACCCAAGATTACTTGAAAGGTCAAGTTGACAACAAAACTTTACCATCACTGTGTGTGTGCTTATGTATGTGTGTGCATGGGGAAGCTAGAGGTTTGGCATGAGGTGTCTTCCTCAACTTCTCTCCACCTTAGACACTGAATCTAAATATCACCAATTCTGACAGACCAGCTATCCAGCAAGCCCTGTATCCCCACCTCCCAGGCACTGAAATTATAGGCGTGTGTTACCATGCCTGGCTTTTTACATAGGTGCCGAAGATTCAAACTCAGGTTTCCATGCTTGCAAAGCAATAACTTTACAGGCTGAGCTGTTCCTCCTGGTTCTCTTCTTCTGAGATAGTGTTTCATGTAGACACCCATTGGTGGTAGGCATTATGAAGGATTCGAAGGATCTGAATTGATAATTCTCAGTCTTATTGAGGAGGCAAATTCTATAACCAAGAAAAAGACACAGTATCAACAAAGTTTGCTCATGTGAAATGGTGATTCCAGTCCTAAGCTGCCAGTGCCTTATCCACCATAGCTGGGTAGTCTCCTCAGCAGTGTTCCTTGGCCTTGACCCATAGGGATGTAACTGAGAAGAGTTAGCTTGGCCGAGAGGTAAAAACTGAAAATGGAGTACCTTCTCTGTGTTTGATCCTGTGCTGTGTTCTGTCAACACAGGTGAGCTAGGTCTAGACCTACTTCAAGGACCCCAGAGACCTCAGGACAGTGGCATCCCAATACAGTGTGCAAGAACAGTCGGATGTTGCTTGACTTGATGCTGGACGATCTTTATGACCTGTGAACCTCAAAGTCCTCATATATAAGGAGACAAAGAGGACTTAGTAACTCTTCAGTGTCCTAGGCTTAGTGCCTCCTCTCTATCTCCAGGAACCAGAAGTGGCAGTCACTGTCCATGGTGCTGAATTCAGAACCCCTTACAATCTACCCTGCATGTTCCTTGCTATTCAGGGCCCAGGCAAATGGCCTCCCTTAGGCAAGCAGTACCTGAGTTACACCACTTATGGGGCCAGCAGGGAGAGCATGTGGCCAGGGCTTTCCTTGTCTGCCACAAAAAAGCAAGTCCAGGCTTTGGCTCTCCTTTTTGGGCAAAGAAGCCTGGATGGAGCCCAGCAGTTGAGAGATCTGAGGGATCAATGAGGCCTGGGGAGGAGGTGAGAGTCCAAAACTCAGTAATCCCATGACAGCTCAGCCCAACTCTCTGTTCCTCGGGTTCTTTTCCTACACTTGAAGTGCCAGTGTCGGAGCCAGAAGTCAGGTCTCCTGGTGGCACTAATGTCTGTTCACTGTCTCATCCTAAAGCCTCTAAAGCTTTGTGTGAGCCCAAGTTAGCCGACAAATGAGGGAAATATCAAAATGAAACCTTGGATAGGTGGGCTACATATGGTATGCCTTCTAGAACACCGAGGAGGACCTCCACCCCTATGTTGTGCTCTTACCACTTGTTTATTGCCACATTATCAAGTCATATCTGGGGAGCACAGAGATGTAACATGTAATTATGGTGAGTCATTTTGGAAGCAACCAGGGGACCTAGAACAAACAAGTCATCATTTCCAAAGCTTCTCTTCCATCGATATGCACACCCTCAGAACCCAGAGCAAACATCCAGATAATTAATCACTACCCGTCTGTCAGTCATAAGGACTTCATTTCCAATTAATTATGTGTGCTTAGTGCCCAGCTCATGAGCAGACTAAAATTTTGTTCAAGGTCATTTTCTGAATTCTGAAGCCCCTCTCTCTGTGGACAGAGACTCAAGTCAGTGCCAGGATTATCTGTCCTGGTTGAGCCGGGCTGTCATCAACAGAGCGCTGTACAACCTCAATATTTCATCAAACACCTTCTACATGACCACCGTGTCCCTTCCCACCCGGAGGAGGTGGGTTGTCCAGTGACTTCACAGAAGCAAGTTGAGGGGTTTGTGTTACACAGAGACCACTTAGACAGCCAGGTGAGTCTGGGAGACTTGTACAAACAGGGGTGGTGATTTCAGACCACAGAAAGAAGTTGGCTTCTGTGTGGGCAGTTTCCGAGAGCTCAGGTACCAAGAAGAGACACATAGGCAATCTTGAGAATCACAAGTATTTCCATGGGGTCTGGTTCACAGGGATCCTCGCAATGTTGTTTTGGATGGATAGACACTAAACAAACCCAAACTTTAAGCCTCTATTCTCAGCACAGAAGCAGTGCAAAGTGGATCAAGTTAGTTCATGTTACCTTCCGGAAGTTTCAGTGATAATTTTCGGTGTTCCCAAACTCCCACACGCCCCCTTCATCTCCATATGGCTCACATCTCATCTCGAATAACAAAGTTTGAATGCAATAATATGCATTAAAGTACAGTCAAGAGAACAATAAGAGACGGAGGCCTGGACACATGTATTTGGCTTTGCTCCTTCCTAAAACCCCATCCAAATGACAGTAAAGGGATTTAAGAGAGAAGCAAGTGAGAGGGCAGGAGGTTTGGGATACAGTTTTAGGCTGGAAAGCAGACACAGGAGAGGTAATGAATGGAACAGATCTGAGGCCCAAAGTGGACCCAAGAAACAATACACACACACCACAGGTCTTCCTCATGCTCTAAGGAATGAGATGATGGCACCATCCTGGTGGAAGTGATGGGGAAGTGACCTGGGGTTAGAAATTGGAAGATTGGTGGAACATTCCAGAAGTATTTATACTTCTAGATTCTTCAGCTATTTTGTGCCACTGGATGTGCTCCTTGTCAGCCCAGTAGAAGATAGGATGAAGAGAGGAGCTCTGGGCACAGGATGCCCGAGTACTTGCTGGAAAACAGAGATCTGGCAAAGTCTCCATGGTGGATGTCTGAGAAGTACCAAGAGCAGAACTGGGAAGATGGCTCAGTTGGTAAAGTTCTTGCCACACAAACATGAGGACCTGAGTTGGGATCCCCAGCACCCACATAGAAGCATGGTACAGTGGCACATACGTATAATAACATTTCTGGGAGACTGGAGACAGGAGGATGATTGAAGCTTGCTAGCCAGTATAGCTGAATTATTGGTGAGCTACAGGTTGAGTGAGAAATCCTGTCTCAAAAAACAAAACAACAACAACAACAACAAAAACCAAAAACAAAATGGAGAGCAACTTAGGAAAACACCTGACATCATTGATCTCTGGCCTCCACAGATACACACACACACACACACATATACACACACACACACACACATATGCACACTGCATATACCATGAGCACACAAATTACCAGGGGTAAGAAGCAAGAGGGTCTGCCTTTTGTGTGCAGCAAGTGTACACACTGCTTGTAAGGAATTCTTTTTGCTTGTGTATGTGGTGGTATGTGTGTATGTGCGTGTGTGTGTGTGTGTGTGTGTGTGTGTGTGTACACAGGCCAGAGGTTGATGTCAGTTGTATTCCTTGATTACCCCTCTTTATGGTATTGAGGCAATCTCTCACATGAGCCCAGAGCTGCTGATTCAGCTGGTCTGGTTAGCCAGCCTGCTGGAGATCCCTTGTGTTCAAGGCTTCTTGCATGCTGGGATTACATACAGGTAGCTTCCACACCCACACAGTATTTATATAGGTGCTGGAGATCTGGACTCTGGTCCTTTATTGCTTGAGCCTTCTGTAAAGAATTTCACACAGAAAAAGAGCTGGGTATGGTGGGTGGCTCACACTTGCAATCCCAGCTCTCCACCACAGTGAGATGAGTCTACTGTAGCTTCTACATGCACAAGGTACACAGAGTAGGCCAGCTCACAAAGGGGAATGGGCAATGCTGGCATCTCAGGAGTATGGAAATGGGGAGTTCCTGCTTCAATAGACAAAGTTTCAGTTTGGGAAGATGAAATCCAATCAATGGTGGCCATCTCACAATGTTGGAATGCATTTAACCCCACTGAACTGTATACTCCACATAGCTGAAAGGTCAATTTTATGTGGTGCATATCTCACCATGATACAAAGAGTTTGTGTCTTAGAAGCATCACGTGCTGCCAGTGACAAGAGCCTCTGGAGACATCTTGTGTTGCTGTGCTCTCCACAGTTGTGGGGTTGCTACCAAGCAGCACACTAATTGGAAGGTTTGATGAGTGTGTTCTGCATGCACACTAATTGGAAGGGTTAATGAGTGTGCTCTGCATGCACACTAATTGGAAGGGTTAATGAGTATGATCTTGCAGCACACTAATTGGAAGGGTTAATGAGTATGATCTGCATGCACACTAACTGGAAGGGTTAACAAGTGTGCTCTACAGACCACTAATTGGAAGGGTTAACGAGTGGCTCTACAGAACACTAATTGGAAGGGTTAATGAGTGTGCTCTGCATGCACACTAACTGGAAGGGTTAACGAGTGGCTCTACAGAACACTAATTGGAAGGGTTAATGAGTGTACTCTACAGCACACTAACTGGAAGGGTTAACGAGTGGCTCTACAGAACACTAATTGGAAGGGTTAATGAGTGTGCTCTGCATGCAGACTAACTGGAAGGGTTAATGAATTCCATCTACAGCACACTAATCCAACTCCTGGCTGTGTTCCCACTCATCCAAATGTGACATGGGTCTCTGTCCTCACACACAGTTGGGGTCTTGCATCTGAAATGGGGGGCTCATGATCAACTAGGCTCCAAGCACCACAGCTGCCAAGACAAAGGAACTATGTCACCCTCCCTGTTCCATGTGCCACCTGGATTCTATTACTGCTGAATACTGAGATCAGTACATCTGGAAATAGAGATTTTAGCTCTTCCACTAAGCATCCTATTGAATTTGCATCAAATCCTTAAAATGAAAATTTGTCTGTTCTAACCATCACTAGTTTGTTTTAAAATTGCAAAAGAAGCCAGGCATGGTGGCGCAAGCCTTTAATCCCAGCACTCCAGAGGCAGAGGTAGGAGGATCACCATAAGTTCAAGGCCACCCTGAGACCACAGAGTGAATTCCGGGTCAGCCTGGGCTAGTGAAAGACCTTACCTTGGAAAACAAACAAACAAAAAACTGAAAAAGAAATTAAAGCATGATTAACTAGAGCTTCTCACAGCATTATTTTCAAAAATATGTTTTTATAGTTAAAGTCTATTGTTAATTTGATCAAATCAGGAATCAAGTGAAAGACAGACCTCTTGGATGGGTTTATGAGGGCATTTCCAGGAAAGATTGATAGAGGAGGAAGAATTCCCCTGGAGTGGGTGGTCTTTCCAGTGTGGATTATAAATAAAGAAGCGTCAGAGAACACAGACCTTTGCATGGCTCTCTGTGCTACTTGCTGGCACATGCATCTTCCTTTCCTGTTTCTGCTATCCTTCATGGGCATCGGAACCCAGCTTCATCAGGATTCCCACATGCACTGAAGACCAGCAGCTCTCCTAGAATCCTCCAGGCCTTCAGTGCCTGGTAGGGACTGCTGAAGCATCCAGCCATGTGAGCTGAGCAGCTACTGGGTTCTCAGACTTCCCAGTCTGAAGGCAGCCATTGTTGGACTACCCAGCCCATATCCTGTAAGCTAGTCTAATAAATCCCTTTTATAATACTGTTGCAGTTATCTTCTCATTGCTGGGACAAAGCACCCAACCAGAAGCAGTTTATGTGAGAAAAGGGTTTATTTCAGGCTTACAGTTTCCATCAAGTTTCATCATGGTGGAGAAAGCATAGCAGAGAGGCATTGGGGCATCACATCTCTACACGAAACAGGAGGAAAATGGTATGAGTGAGTCAGCTTTCAACACCCAGTAGGGCTGGACCTCCAGGTCTGCCCTCCCCACTGACCACCTCCAGGCAGGCTGTACCTCCCAAGGGCTCCACCAGCTGGGCACTAAGCAGCAGGCTTAATCACAAACACTTGAGACTATGGGGGACATTTTACATTCCAAACATTACAAATTCCTGTTCATTCTATCTGCTCTGTTCCTGTAAGGAACCCTGACTGGTTCGTAGAGTGAAGAGGGAATTGTATCCAGAGATAGGGGCCTGGGCACAGCTCTGGTAAGTGCTGAAGAGACCAGACATCTTGTCCATTCCCTTAGCACCCAGGAAGAGACCATGAAACTCTCATGGGAGACTCGAGAGATAGGATCTCCCCACATCACCAGATCCTTCCAGATACCTCACCCAACCTTCCAGTCAGCTTTTCAGTGGCTACTTATAAATACTTCCTTGAGCCACGACACCTGGGAATGCATTCGCTCATAAAGCTCTCAAAGAAATGACCACACAAAAGAAGCTTTGCAGAGGAAACTTCAAATACATTTTCCTTACTCTTCTTTTTAGCATTTGCCTAGTATGCCCAATTCCCAGTATTGCAAATAAAATATCTTGCCGAGCTCAGTGATAAGTAATATCATTAATATCTTCTATTATAGAGGATATCTTTAAAAGGATGATCTCACAAGCCAGCCATGGTGGTGCATGCCTATAACCCTAGTAGGAGGCAGGAAGTTCAGAAATTCAAGGTCATCTTTGGTCATGTAGTAAATTCAGAGCTAGCCTGAGCTACACAAGACCCTGTCCCCAAAAGAAAGACAAAGAAAACAAAGAAAAGAGTTACCTTTTCTACAGATGTCCTTCTGAGATTATGTCTCACTCTGTAATCCAGGCTGGCCTTGAACTCATGATCCTCCAACCTCAGTCTCCCATACTCTGGGATTATACCATGCCTGGCAGGCACTCTCATTTTTATTTGAGAGAGGAAAGGAGAGAGGGAGAGAGGGAGAGAGAGAGAGAAAGAGAGAGAGAGAGAATGAATATGGGTGCACCAGGGCCTCTTGCCACTGCAAATAAACTCCAAAACCATGCACTACTTTGTGCATCTGGCTTTACCTGGGTACTGGGGAATCTGACCCAGGCCATCAGGCTTTGCAAGCTAGTGCTTTTAACCACTGAGCCATCTCCTGAGCCAGGAAGCTTATTTTTAAAAATACTATTGTGGAACCCAAACCAGGAATAGTGGGAGAGCCTGCAAATCCCAAAGAAGGACGGCAGGGAGAACCTGGCCTGTTGTACAACTCCCAGAAAGGAACAGCTGGATGCTGAGGGAGCCATTCAAAGCTCCCCACGGCAAGGGTCCCTGTCTCATGCGCACGGGCCTGAGCTTAGTCACTGGGATGTGGCTTTGGAGTGAATGCAGAGATGGAACCAGAGGGCAGCAGCTGGGCCATCAGCCACTTAAGCTTCTCCCTACAGCAACACAGAAGACAATGCTTTTGTGGCCACCACGCCCAGAAAAACAAGCACACACTGGGCTCATGGTGCTGCGAACTTCTTGGGCATTTGTGTTGAAAACTAAATAAAATGACCTCACAGCCATGTTGGGAGAATGAAGGTAGGATGTATGTATATGGCGGGCATAGGGTCAGGAGGCTTTAATGCCACAGTGAAAAGTCATGAGAGGGCTGGGGAGATGCCTCCGTGCTTGAGACCACTTGTTGCTTAAGCACCACAGCCCATGTTAAAAACTAAATCAAAGCTGTGTTTGGCCAGGCACATCTGTAACCTCAGTCTTCAGGGAACAGAGACCAGAGAACTGCTGGGCACACTGACCAATGGCAGGCAGCTCTGTGTTGAGGAAGAGACTTTGTCTCAAGGAAACACATGATTGAGCGAGCAATAGAGACGGACACCTGAAGTTCTCCTCTGTTCTCTGTACACATACATATACCCAGATGTGCCTACACCACATGTCACACAACACACACACAAGTCATTAGGTCTAGCTTCCAGGCCAAGCACTGAGCCCCCTCTCTGTATGACAGTAACTCTGAACAGAATTAGCACCAACAATTGAGAGTGACAGTTTCCCCTCTCCTTAAAGTGGAGCTGATAGAGGTGGGTGCTCAGGGCTGAGCCCCCTCCCCCATCACATGATCAGAGCTTTCAGGATGCATCTGCCTCACACACTAGTCACCTACAGGGCTCCCCAGCTGATGGCTTCCTTTTCATAGTGTACAGACCTCTTTCCTCCCTTCTGCCGTCACCTGAGCAGGTGTAGTCTGGGCTGCTGAGCAAGCCTCTTAACAACGCAGGAGAGGATGGAGTGTGCATTTTAATAAGTGGAGAATGCCAAGGGAGAGGGTCAGCTCTGGTGATGTCAGCTCATAGATGGAGCTGGCAGGTACGCAAGGCAGCGTGGGTTGCAGTTGTGCTGTGGTCAGAAGCCAGGAGGATGGGGAAGAGGGTAGTTCCACTTGCATTTGGAAGTCTGCTGCAGCCAAAGGAAACGCAAGCCAGCCCTGTCCATTGCCACAAGTCTGAGAGTCCTTTGCCCTTGCAGAAGGCAAGCTTAGGTCGGTGTGTGGCTATGGGTAATGAACACAAGGTTCAGCACTCGATCAGACATCAGGACACAGGTTCTGAGAGGGGCTGTGCTGCTGGCTGTGGGGCTTGGGCAATCTCTTTCCTGCCCTGGGTCTCAGTTTCCCCATGAGTAAAATGATAGGTCCTCTTCATCCATTATGGAGAGTGCAGAGGAATTCTCCTTGGCACCATGCCCACAGCTTCAGAGGAATGTGGGAGCACGTGCTATGGGGCAAACATTTGAAATGTTCCTTCCTGCCTCTCAAGAATGAGAGAGAAAGCACGAAGGCGGAGGAATGGCTGGGGAGTTTGAAAGCAAATAGAAACAACCTAAACATGGCTTTTGAGGGACAGAGAAGAGAGCAGCCACACAGGCAGTGGGCAGGGGAAGAGGCACAGCTGAAAGAACAAGGCAAATGGCTTGGGTTACCATAGTAACAGCAGATGGTAGGAAAGGGACAGAAAAGATGCCAATGGTGGCTTTTTTTTTCTCCCTTCTTTTTTTAGACTAGCTCTCTTCCTGGGAGGGAGAAAGAGGTAGTGGAAAAGAAAGGTTGACCAGAGGGGACACTCAGAGAGAAAAATTCACCTTTAAGGCTAGAAGGAAATCCGTCCTTTGTCACCAAATAGCTGATGCTATTGTGCAGCTGTTGGGCAGAAGTAAATTTCAACAACTTTGGTGGTTACCAAGCAGCTGGCCCTGGACACTAAATGTCTACAGGAAGCCTGACATCGATAAGAGGGAAGCCCCTAGACATATGCCCCAGGAACACAGTTGCTGCCCATGGATAAAGTGAACCCAGTGTCATCTCCTTCAGGGGTCACCATATTTTCTGTGGTGGGTGGAGAGGGCACATGCTTAGTATCTGCTCTCCCGCTGTGCACCCCAGGGCTGTGCCTCGGTTTTATTTCTTGGTAATGGGAATGACACAGCGGTGGAGTCTTTTCACATCACACACACACACACACACACACACACACACACACACACACACACACCCCAGTGGGCATCATCCTGGGGCAGGAAGAGAGGAAGCTGAGAGCAGGGAAGAGTCCTCAGTTTTGTAATCAGGTTAAGATGATTGTGGCCTCAGTCTGTGTCTGTTGACTTTTAGGATGGATGAGTGGGCTCCACACTACAGGGAGGATGTTGACTCATGTATCAGACCACCCAGACCCTTAGCGCCGTAAGCCCAGCTTCGGGAGCCAGCCCAGCAAGGACTCAGAGAACTCCCTGAAACTGGTAGGCACTCCCAGACACTGTGTGTGTGTGTGTGTGTGTGTGTGTGTGTGTGTGTGTGTGCCCCAGTGAACATGCGGAGGTGATAGGACAACCTTGCAGTGTTGGTTCTATCTCCCACCTTGTTTGAGACAGGGTCCTTCATTAAACACCACACCAGCTGGCCTGTAAGCTTTGGAATTCTCCTGACTTCATCTTCCATTATAGGAACACTGGGATTATAGATGTGTGTGCTGCTTGCATCAGACTGTCGGCTCTGAGGATCTGAACTTCCATCATCAGGCTTGAGCACCAAGCTCCTTTAACCACTGAGAAATCTCCTTGGCCTGGATGTTGACTTTTGTAACAGGTTCCTGAAAGGCCAGGGATTGGGATATACCAAGCAGCCACAGGATGCTGTGTATATGGTAAGGGGTTTCCCAGGTAAGGAGAGGTGAGGAAGCCACCCTTCCCCTGGAGCTGGTGTGGGGAGCAATGGACACACTGGGGGTGAGTGAGCTGGGTACAGAGGGCTGAGGCTGGTCCTCCAGGCTGTACTGTCCTCTTCTGAGGGCAATGAGTCAGCCAGCAGCTGCCACAAGTCGGCCATATGTCTTTGGGGAATGATATTTGTATTATTAGAAGGTGTTGACGTGGCGCTCTGTTTGCAGAATATTCCCTCGTCACTTGTAAGTTGGGAAATATTTGCCTTATGTTTGCGTAGGCTTTCTTGGGGAAGCTGCTTTTTGGATGATTCCTGCAGAAGGGACAATAGCAAATGGGGACTGTTGCTATGGAAACCAGAGGTGTTCAGAGAGTCATCAGGTGGGCTACTGTCAATCTAGGGGTGAGGCATGGAGCACAAGGACACCTAGACACTTTCTGCTTCAAGCCACCCCTTAAAGTGTGGAGAGTGAGGCCAAGAGGCTTTCATGCATTCTCAAGGTCGTTAGGGTGCCACAGGAGAACCAGGGCATGCAGCCTCCCTGACACCGAGCCCTTCAAAGGCAGGACTGGAGTCCCAGAAGCACAGGGTTGGCACTTGAGGCTGAAGCGAGCTCACAGGCACCATTAGTGGCCAGGAAGTGCTGGGATGAGCTCAATTGGTCAGAAACGGGGTCCAGGCATGAACCTGGGTCTTCAAGGTCTGGTCTGGTGACCCGTTCTTTTGCCACTGTCAGTGTTTGCTCACAAGCCCCTCCCCCACACAATGAACTTCAATGATTTTCTAGCTAAATCAAACTCTTGAGTAGACAGCATAGTGGGTTCCTATCATATCTCTCAGCTTTCCTGACCCCCTTTTTCTTCTTATCCACAGAGGCATTTATTCATATATATGCTTAATACTGCTAGGAAAAGAATCCCAGGATTTTCCCTCTGGTGTTTTCGTCTTGCTTCCTCGTGGTCCATGGCGCCAGCTGAGGTTGTCAGTACAAGGAAAGCAAACAGACGGGATGGGAGCAGACTACTCTGCCATTTTTCTCAGCCTCTGAGCTGCACATCTGGGGCTGATCACTCCACACTTGGTGAACCTGCCTGTGAGGTTCACAACAATTTTCCCAGCTCCTCTGTCATCAGTGATTTCAAATTTGCTAATGCCACCATGCTTCAAAATCACAGTGAGGAACCGGACAATGACTTTGGAACATGACCTGATGAGGACCTGGCACTTGCTTCTTTTTTTTAAAAAATATAACTTTATTGTTCATAATGAGTTACATTATTTAGTGGGCAAACCATGAGTTGTTATCCCGAATTCCCCAATTCCCCCCCTCCCCATCCCTGATCAGTTGGATATCCTCCTCCATGGGCTGTCTGTATTAGTCCTTGTGGCAAGGGATCCTGGATATCCTAGTACTCAGCCTGGTCTTCCTGGCCCAAGTGTGTTGTTACTGATGGGTGCCA